>LR751645.1:38578-149767 GCA_902729485.2 Mus minutoides
CCAGCAAAACTCTTAATCAACATAGATGGAGAAAACAAAATATTCCAGGAGAAAAACAAGTTCAAACAGCATCTATCTACAAATCCAGCCCTACAGAAGATCCTTGAAGGGAAACTCTAACACAGGAAGGCACCTACAACAAAGAAAAGACAAGATATTAAGCATCTCACAACAAAGCTAAAAGGATAGAACAACAAGCACACAAAGCCACCTACAAAAACAAATATAACAGGAACCAACAGACGTCTGTCTTTAATATCTCTCAATAATAATGGACTCAAATCACCCATAAAAAGACATAAGCTAACAGACTGAAAAAGGAAGCAAACAAAATCCAGCATTTTGCTGCATACAAGAAACACACCTTAATAACAAAGACACAGACTATCTCAGAATAAAAGGATGGAAAAAGGTCTTCTAACTAAATGGTCCTAGGAAACAAGCAGGAGTTGCCATCCTAATATCCAATAAAATAGACTTTCAACCAAAAGTTATCAAGAGTGATGAGGAAGGACACTTCATATTCATCAAGGTGAAAATAAATCAAGTGAAAGTCTTAATTCGTAAATTTATGCCCCAAATGCAAGAGCACCCACATTCATAAAAGAAACACAACTAAAGTTCAAACCTCACACTGAACCCCACACAATAGTAATAGTAGGAGACTTCAACACCCCACTCTCACCAATGGACAAGTCATTGAAACAGAAACTAAACAGAGACACAGTGAAACTAATAGAAGTTATGAATCAAATTGATTTAACAGATATCCTCAGAATATTTTATCCCAAATCAAAAGAATACATCTTCTTCCCCCTACTACATGGTACCTTCTCCAAAATTGACCATATAATTGGCCACAAAACAAGCTTCAACTGATACAAGAAGATTGAAATAATCCCATGCATACTAATAGATCATCATGGCCTAAGGCTGGTCTTCAATAACAGCAAAAACAACAGAAAGCTCACACACATGTGTAAACTGACCAACTCTCTCTCTACTCATTGATAACTTGATGAAGGAAGAAATAGAGAAATTAAGAACTTCCAGTCTGCACAGATCAACGAGAGGACTGTGGAGGGTGAGCGAGCAGACTGCAGAAACAACACAGCTTCTGGGACAGGCCCTGTTTTGAGCGGCAGACATCAGGGCACCTTCCCCACCAGAGCAGAGGTGGCTGCCCAGGAGGGCTGTGACTCCCAGAGCAGGTGAGAGAGCCATCTTGTCTCCCTTGTCCTCTGAGACCAGTGTGCTCAGATAAGCTCCCGGACTGCGGAGGGTGAGCAGCAGACTGCAGAGGCAACAGAGCTTCTGGGATAGGCAGAAGCCACACAGCTTCTGGGACAGAATCCCATTTCTGGCTGCAGAAATCTGGGCACCTTCCCTACCAGAGGAGAGGTTTCCCCCCAGGAGGGCTGCGACCCCCAGAGCAGGCTGTGCAGGTGAGCATGCAGACTGTACATGCAACCCATCTCCTAAGACAGGCCCCATTTCGGGCCTTCATCTTCAACCAGGAGACAAGTCTGAACGCCAGACCTCTGTGCACCTTCACTCCAAGAGGAGAGCTTGCCTGAAGAGAGTACTCTGACCACTGAGACTCAGAAGAGAGCTGGAGTCCCAGGACAGCTGACAGAGGCTAACAGAATCACAGGAAGAATAAGCTCCAGCCAGAAACAACTATAACAACTAAATCCAGGGATTACCAAATGGCGAAAGGCAAATGTAAGAATCTTACCAACAGAATCCAAGACTGCTCATCATCATCAGAACCCAGCACTCCCACCTCAGCCAGTCCTGGAAACCCAACACACCTGAAAAGCAAGATTCGGATTCAAAATCATATTTCATGATGCTGGTAAAGGACCTTAAGAAGGACTTTAATAATTCACTTAAAGAAATACAGGAGAACAGCACTAAAGAGGTAGAAGTCCTTAAAGAATCAAGGGAAGACACTGCTAAACAGGTAGAAGTCCTTACAGAGAAAACACAAAAATCCCTTAACTCAAATCAGTAGCCTTCCTATATACAAATGATAAACAGGCTGAGAAAGAAATTAGGAAAACAACTCCCTTCATAATAGCCAAAAATAATATAAAATATCTTGGGGTAACTCTAACTAGAAAAGTGAAAGACCTGTATGACAATAAATTCAAGTATCTCAAGAAAGAAATCAAAGATGATTTCAGAAAATGGAGAGATCTCCCATGCTCATGGATTAGTATAATTAACATAGTGAAAATGGCCATCTTGCCAAAGGCAATCCACAGATTCAGTGCAATCCCCAACAAAATCCCAACACAATTCTTCAAAGACATGGAAAGAGCAATTCTCAAATTCATCTGGAGAAACAAAAAAACCCAGAATAGTGAAAACAATTCTTAACAATAAAAGAACAGATGGGGGAAATCACCATCCCTGACCTCAAGCTTTACGACAGAGCAATAGTGATAAAAACTGCATAGTATTGGTACAGGAACAGACATGTTGATCAATGGAATAGAATTGAAGACCCAGAAATAAAACCATACACTTATGGACACTTGATCTTTGACAAAGAAGCCAGAAATACACAATGGAAAAAGAAAGCATCTTCAATAAATGGTTCTTGTCTACCTGGCTGTCTGTATGTAGAAAAATGAAAACAGATGCGTATTTGTCACCGTGCACAAAGTTCAAGTCCTAGTGGATCAAGGACCTCAAAATAAAACCAAACAAAATGAATCTAATAGAAGAAAAGGTGGGAAAGAGCCTTGAACTCATTTGTGCAGGAAGAAATTTCCTAAACAGAAGCCTAATGGCTCACATTCTAAGATCAAGAATCGATAAGCGGGACATCATGAAGCTGGAAAGTTTCTGTAAGGCAAATGATATAGTCAATAACACTAATCAGCAACCTACAGATTGGGAAAAAAATCTTCACTAACCCCACATCTGATAGAGGTCTAATATCCAAAATATATAAAGAACTCAAGAAGTTAATCACCACATTAACCACATTGTGTAAAAGATCTATTCTTCCGTAGTGGGAGTCTGGGTTGTTTCCAGCTTCTGGCTATCACAAGTAAGGCCACTATGAAGATAGTGGAAGACATGCGCCTGTGGCATGGTGGGACACCTTTTGGGAATAATCTCAAGAATGGTATTGCTGGGTCTTCAGGTAGATCTGTTTCCAGTTTTCTGAGGAACCTCCAGATTGATTCCCAGAGTGTTTGTACCAGTTTGCAATCCCACCAGCAATGAAGCAGTGTTTCTCTTTCTCCACATCCTCACCAACACGTGTTGTCACCTGAGGTTTTGATTTTAGTCATTCTGATTGGTGTAGTGTGGAATCTCAGGGTCGTTTTTATTTGCATTTCTCTGATCATTCACAGAAAATGTGGTTCACTTACACAATGGAATACTACTCAGCTATTAAGAACAAGGACATCCTGAGTTTTGCAGGCAAATCGATGGAACTAGAAAAATATAACCCTGAGTGAGGTAACTCAGACCCAAAAGGACATGTATGGTATGTACTCACTAATAAGTGAATGTTAGCCAAAAATGTACAGAATACCCAAGATACAGTCCACAAAACTCAAAAATGGTAAACAAGCTGAAGGGCCCAAGTGAAGATGCCTCAGTCCCACCTGGGGGGGGGGAGGGCGGGAAGAAAGCATTCACAAGGTGGGGAGGTACTGAATGACCTGGAAGAGAAAGAGGACAAGACAGGGTGGGGTGGAGTGGGTGAAGAGGGGAAACATGATCTGGTATTGGGTGGGGAAAAAAGTACTAATGTCAACAGAGGGCCAGCAGAAAGAATGGAAACAGGCAACCTTGAGAGAAGAGAGGAAGCAGGTTGTGGGGGACCCTCCAGAATGTACTAGAGACTGGGAGGTGAGATACTCAAAGGGAGGAACTTTAGATGAAATGCCCTACAATGGGGAGAAGGAACTTACAGAAGCCACCTCCAGCAGGAAGACAGGACATCAAATGAGGGAGGCGGTTGCCATCCCATAGTCAAAACTCTCACCCATAATTGTTCCTGTCTGAAAGAACTACAGGGATGGAAATGGAGAGGAGCCTGAGGAAAAAAAAGGTCCAGGCACAGGCCCAAAGTGGGATCCAGCTCAAGGAAAGGCCTCAAGACCTGACAATATTACTGAGGCTATAGAGTGCTCACAAATAGGGACCTATCATGACTGCCCTCAGAAAGACCCAACAAGCAGCTGAAAGAATCAGATGCAGATATTTCCACCCAACCAATGGATAGAAGCTGTTGAATCCTGTGGTTGAATTAGGGGAAATCTGGAAAAAGCTGTGGAGGAGGGCAATCCCGTAGGAGGACTATCAGTCTCAATTAACCTGGATCCCCAAGATCTCTCAGACACTAGACCTTCAACCAGGTAGCATCCACCAATTGATAGGAGGCCTCCAAATGTTAAATCAGAGATGATGCACCTTAACCCTCAAGAGACTGGAGGCCCCAGGGAATTTAGAGGTCAGGTGGGGTGGAAATTTGGGAGTGGGGACATCCTTGTGGAGACAGGGGGTTGGGGAGGAGTTATGGGATGTGGAACCATAACTGGAGGAGGATTGACCAGTGCCGGGGTGGGGGTGGGGGGATAAAATCTGGAGTGTAAAGAAAGAAAAAAATAAAAAAAAAGAACAACAATAAAATCCATCATAATATTGAGAAAAAATTGTACACATAATCAGACAGAAGGGCAATAAAATAAATTTTAGGAACTTTGTTTTGAAAAAGTGAAAATACAATCAATTAAAAATACTGCCAAAAGTCAAGTAAAAGGAAACGTGGGAAACATAGAGGCAGTGAAACAAAAAAAAAAAAAAAAAGAAAAAAAAGAAATGAATATTCTGCCCAATGATAACATACACATACAGAATTATATGAATGAGAATAAAAATTATAAAAATAAAAATAATAATTCCATTTTAGGAATGGGGACACAACAGGAGAGGGCGGGGGGAGATGAAGTGTTACAACAGCCAGCCCCATGAGTGGGGTTACGTGGTCAGTTAGAACTTGTGGACTCTTTCCTTTTCTTTTTTTTTTTTTTTTTTTTTTTTTTTGTAGGTATCAATTGTATGATTTATTTTTTTCATGTTATCAAATTTACTCTTAAGCAAAACATTACATAGCTGTATCTTACATTGGTAAAAATCCTTAAAATTGATACAAAGTTGAAGTTATGATCTCCTACATTGGTACAGAATTTATTTGATACAAATTTAAAGTTTCCATTCATATGATTTTTTTCTTATTAAGGTAGTTTTATTTATTTAGTTATGTTTTTTAAACTTGTTAGTTTTATTTTTTTTTTCAACTTTTATTAGATATTTTCTTCATTTACATTTCAAGTGTTATCCAGAAAGTTCCCTATATCCTCCCCCCTCCCGGCCCTGCTACAATACCCACCCGTTCCCACCCCTTGGCCCTGGCGTTCCCCTGTATTGGGGCAAATAAAGTCTGCATAACCAAGGGGCCTCTCTTCCCACTGATGGCCAACTAGGCCATCCTCTTCTATATATGCAACTAGAGACACGAGCCCAGGGGGTACTAGTTAGTTCATGGTTATTCTTCCACCTATAGGGTTGAAGACCCCTTTAGCTCCTTGGGTACTTTCTCTAGCTCCTTCTTCCTTGGGAACCCTGTGTTCCATCTAAAAGCTGACCGTGAGCTTCCNACCATCCTTTGGATTGAGCTGCACAAATGCTCCCTTTAACTCTTTCAATGTGTGCTTTGTTCTTAATTCTAGGAAGGGGTGACGTGCCCACATTTTGATCTTCCTTCTTCTTGAGTATCATGTGTTTAGTAAATTGTATCTTGGGTAGTCTAGGTTTCTGAGCTAATATCCACATATCAGTGAGTACATGTTATGTGAGGAATGGATACAAAAAATTTGGTATATTTACACAATGGAGTACTACTCAGCTATTAAAAACAATAAATATATGAAATTCCTAGGCAAATGGATGGATCTGGAGGCCATCATCCTGAGTGAAATAACCCATTCACAAAAGGACTCTTTCCTTTTCTAATGTTTTGTATTGGACAGTAGCCAATGTCCACCAGATTGTTTACACTTCAGTAGCTCCCCTTCCCAGTTTATTGAGGACCTCTGCTGGCTACACTTGGCTTTGCAGCATACAGGGTCATGTTCTCTGAATCTACCTGTACACTCTTACCCTTGGGGTGGCTAATAGTCTAGGTGGAGAGCATCTCTCAGCCTCTCTGAGAATGGCAGGGCTCTTGTTCACGGCACTGGGGTCTATCTCCACAGTTTCCAAGCCCCTCTCCCCGTAATTACTGACCATCTACTGTAGGAATGCAGCCGTGGTAGATGTCAAGTATTGCACAGGAGTGCCAGTGTTCTCAGACTGTAGCAGTGAGCAGCCCCTGTGGGACCTAAGGATCAGAGCTGTCGAACTCCAGATCTACTGTCAGCTGATGAGGTCTGAGGCCAGCTGTCTCCATGCACTTCATTGTCCTGGCAAACTTTCTACCTCCTGTACTTTTCCCATTAATTGCCTCTCAGTGTTCACCTAGGGGTGAGGTCGGAATAAGGCAAGTTCCCGGTTCTTTCCTCTTAGGTTCATGGGGTAACTCAGTTTTAAACACCAGGTTTCCTCTCAAGATGGCACCCAACCATCACCCACTGTGTCATAAAATTCAGACCCTTCAAACTCATTGCCAGAGGAGTTACTGTCTCACTCAGACCTGGAGCTGGATTTGAGCCCTGTGACGTCTGAGAGCTTGTTCGGAGGGTGGGACTCCAGTCCCTCATCAGAGCCACCTAGTTCACCTTTAGAATGGAGCTCCTGCCCTCAGTCCTTCTCTCTGTAGGTTTCTGAAGCGCACATCGACCCTCCTTAACCAGAGCACATGGAGGCAATTTCTAGTCTGCCGTCTTGCCTGGAAATCTCAAAGTAGAAACACTTAACGATTCCTTGAGTAGTGAAATATTACTCTGGTAAAGTATTTTCTTTAGTAGATTTTCTTTGACATCATCATTTTCCCTTTTAATACTGAAGAGTTCCCATTTTACCCATAGCCAGCTTGTCTCACTTCTGACTTATGACAGAACTGTTGCCAATTTCCCTTTAATTTTTTAAATCGAGAAAAAATTATTCTACCAATTGTGAATAGGATGGGTTATTCTAGTGCTCAAACAACAGAATTGACTTCATGTTTGTTGCAATGCTGTTGTGTGTTTGGCACATGGTTGTCATTGTTCATTATTGGAAATAATTTTATGTGTAGTGTCCATTTGCAAATATAAATATTCCATCTTTCTCTTGACAGCATTAGGACAAATGCATTCAATACAGTATGATATTAAAGTTCAACATGGTAGCTGAGAAGTGATGATGTATGCCTTAAATACCAGCACTCAGGAGGCAGAGGCAGGACAGTCTCTGAGTTCAAGGCCACCCTGGTCTACAGAATGAGTTTCTAGACAGCCAGGGAAGGCTACATGGAGAAACCCTGACTCAGAAAAAAAAAAAAAAAAAGCTCCAACATAGAGCCTTAGAGGTACAGATGGTGCTATAAGATGATTAACCAGAATAGAAAGTATGATTAGTTTATATGTAATTATAGAGAAATTATATTCACTAAATATCAATTAGCCACCAGGAAAGTTATTCAGATAGGTTTTTATGGCTTCAAGTATCTCTTTATCCAAATCTCAAAGTGCTCAAAATTATAACATGAGCTGAATACAAATATTCATTTGCCAGAAAATCAGTTATTTTTATAAGCAACTGACTAACGACAGAAAAAAGTTAAGATACATATGGAATATTAGAGTCACATCTAGAAGAAAGAACATTGTTTAGAATTATATCACAATTTTCTGGAGTAGGTAGGGTAATGCACATTCTAGCAAACTTTTTTCTCTTTAAAAATATTAGTTTATTTACGTTTTTATTTATTTTTTCTTCTTTTTCTTTTTTCTATTAGATATTTTCTTTATTTACATTTCAAATGCTATCCTGAAAGTTTCCTATACCCTCATAAGGAGCAAACATTTTGTCTAGGTTGTATCAGTGGAGTGAGGAAAACAAACCATTAATGAACTATCCCGCAGGTCTGTTTCCTACACATCCATGAAACATTCTAAAGTAAAGAGTGATGTACACAAAGGAGATCCTCTGCATGACAGATATAATAACGTAGAATAGTGGGTTTCTGATGGAGGAACCACCCATCTTGATTTCCATATAGGCAGTTCTAGGATGAAAAAATAGTTATAAATATTGAGTGATCTCTTACACTGAAAGTATCATCTGTTTGCTGATATGTTATAAAATGGGTATAAATCAGCCAGAGCAGCGTAAGTAGAAATAATATTAAATATGATGCCAGAGATACTTTGTAGAGGAAGAAATAGTTGTTGAACTGCTATATTTGAAGCTAAATAGGGCTTATTCAGAAGATATATAATGAGTTAGATTATTGAAAAAAATCTGTTTTTTATTCTACACATATTAAGTTACTGAATAACTAAAATTTAACTCATACTAGAAAATCAGTGATAGCATCTGCATTAATTATTTTTCTAATTGCTATCACAGATAACCTGATAGATGAAACTTAAGGGAGGAAGGTTTTATTTTAATTCATGATTTGAGGGGCTACAGAGCACCATCTCAAAAAGCCTGGCAGCCTAAGAGTCAGTTCATCACATTGTGCACAAAGTTTGGAAGCAAAAACCGATGAATTTTGATGCTCACTTGGCTCCTTTTTTTTTTTTTTTCTCCTTTTTTATTCAGTTTGAATTACCAGTCCATGAAATTATGAACATCAACCAGAGATCCTAAATAATCATTGAAGGTCTTCAATTGTAGAAATGGCAACATTGGGAAGATAAGCTAGTACAGCATGAAATAAATGTATTAGAAAGACACAAAAATAGAGGCAGGAAAACAATTCAGAAGTCAAATGTCTGGCTGAGGTATTGGATTTGTCTAAAGCTGATACTTTATGTCAGGTGTGAAAGAGAATTTTCAGGTAATAGATTTTTCTTATTTTTTTAAATATTGCATTGATGAAATGGAGGTTTAGAGATAAGGTGACAAGGCAGAAGTCACTGAATGAGAGAAATTAAGATTTCCAGAGAAAAGGAAGGATCGATATTGTCAGATATTAAGGTGTGAGAAAAATGAGATCTGAGAAGAATTAGTTACAATTTATAACAGGATGTAACATATGCACCAGACACATGCTTGTGAATGAGTGAGTATCTGGGAAGGCTGGTGAATTAGAGTAGATGTTTGTGGAGGAGATAGCACAGAAACTCTTTTCCCCACAGTTTTAATAAATTTTAATCATTACCAAAAGAGACAAAATGGAGAATTCACACACACAAATAAATTAATCAACTTTTTGTTTATTTGTTTAAAGCATTTGCTCAGTGAGTGATTGATTATCCCTTAGAGTGTTGATAGGATGACCCAAATGTTCATCAATTACACCCAATATTAGCCTATATTTACAGAGATTCACTTAATGCACTCTCCTTGCTTGTATGCATAATTTTAAATCAGAGATTTGTTTGAGAGTCTTATCAAATTTTAATTTTTAGTTTGAATTCCTTTCATAACAATTAAAATATTATAAGTAAGATTTTAAAAGTTAATGTCACAGGGAAGGCATTGTATTTGGTATTTTACATTAATAAAAATATTATACATTTAATATAAGAGACACAAGGTCATTGATGAGATTTACCCAATATATGTTCATGCTGGAGTGAGCCATGTGGACTCTGAACAAGAGGTGAGTGTTGGATAGGGAAATAGGGATTTTTGCGGACTTGATGTGAGAGATAATGGGACCATGATGATCCAATTATGGAGGATGTCCATAGATGTAAGATTCTGGACTATGTGGTTTGGATTTGTTTGCATATGAGAAAGAGCCAGTTTTTTAAACCTCTGGAGTCAGAGTTAGGTAGAGACAAAGATAGAAAGTGTGTATTTGGAAATATAGCAAGAACACAGTGTAATATACGAACAAAATCTTTGATCCAGATATAAGGGTGGGGTCAAATGAGATCAAGGTCAAGAGCAGAGAGAGTAGCTCAAAGCCAGACAAAGATGTTTCAGTCTCTGAGACTTGATAGAAAGAGGGAAGCAGGAAACAAGACCCTGGAATTTGTCACTCAGAGGCCACAATGTTGAAAGCTATTCCTCTTGACAGCTTCAATTTCGATGTGAAACAGAAACAAGGTCATCCACAGAGAGGAGAGTTGGAGAGAGGGAGGGTGGAGGGGTTGTTGCTCAGAAGAAATAACAGTACCCAGCTCCTGAGGAGGAGCGAAAGGATTTGGTCCTGGAGAGGTGAAGAAGGGTGAAAGGGTTTGCTTTTGTCTCACCTACATGATTGCACGGCTTTCTCTCAAGAAGTCTGGATGAGAGTTCCTCAGAGAGGAACAGCTGGCCTGACAGAAATGGAGATGCCATCAATCTTTTGTGCAGATGAAAGGACAGACATCCAAATCTGTGTTCTCTTTCTTTGTGTTTTAGTTCTTTGCCAACCATGTACAAAGCATTTGAATGGCTTCATTCAAAAAGAGTTTTATGCATGGAGGTCTCAGCGGAAGGAAACATAATTAGATTCTATGTTATATTAGACCACATATTACATTTCTGACCTAGCTTTTTATGACCATGCACAGTACTTAAACTAAGTGCTCCCTTGTTCTCTCATCATTTGGCAAGTGACATAATTCTTGGTAGTTACCTTGAAAGCAGTCCTTTCTACAATTTTCAGCATTCCATGGGTCCTTCCTTTTGTGCATTTAACATAGCTCATGTCTAACATACTCAGCTTCCTGTATGTGATTTCATAGCCTCAGCAATAGGGATGGAGAGAACACATTTGGATGAATTTCATTTAGTTTGGGACCACATCTTTCCCTTTCAAAGCTTCAATCTTCATAAGGAAGCAGTTCAAGGTAATGTTTACAATGGGAGCCAGCAAAGGACTGCATTTGGGTATTCCAGATTTCTGACTGGGCTACAAAGTACATAGCCATGCATTAAAGATTCAGTCTATATTTTTAAATTCTTAGAAAAAAAGTCAAAAGTGGAAAATATTTTATGATCTGCATTTTTTAGTAGGGTTAGTATTGCTGTGATGAAACACCGTAACCAAAAGCAACTTGGGGAGGAGTTTATTTGGTTTACATATTCTGAATGTCCACTAAGGGAAGCCAAGGAAGAAACTCAAACCAGCCAGAATCCGGAGGCAGAGCTGATTCAGAGCCCACGGAGGGTGATGCTTACTGGCTGGCTCCCATGCCTTGTGCTGTTTGCTTTCTTATTGAATCCAGGGATCCAGGACCACCAGCCCACAGTGAGCTGGGCTCTTCTCCATCAGTTGCTAATTAAGAAAATGCCCTCCAGGTTTGATTATGGAGGCATTTTCTCAATTGAGGATCCTTCCTCTCAGATGACTCTAGCTTGTGTCAAGTTGACATAAAACTAGCAAACACAGCCGATGAAAATTCCATGAAATTCAATTTTAATATCCACAAATAAAATTGTACTGGAACACACCAACTTTCTCCACCTACATGCTGTCTTTTGTTTCTCATTACAATGCATATTTCAGATTGGAAAGGTCTGAAAAGCCTAAAATGTTTGCTATTGGACCTTCTCTGGGAAGTGTCTGTTCAGCCCTAGTTGAGAGGTGGTCACTAGAATGATTATATTTCCACATCTTTGCCTCTTTTTTCTTTTACTCTTTGTAGATTTAATTGTTTAAAAGCGAATCCTTTTGACATAATTTTCCCCTCTCTTTCCTCCCTCTAAGTCTCACTTGGATGTATGTACACACACACACACATACACACACACACACACACACACACACACACATATTCCTAAAAACATAAATACCACCTGCTGAGTCAGTATAATATTTCTTGTACACATATAATTTCAGGGATGACCACTCAGGTGTTAGGCAAACAACTGGGGTTCTTCTTTGGGGAAGACTATTACTCTTACACTCAGAATTCCTTGGTTTCCTATAGTTTTGTGTCGAGGTTTGGGGATTTGTCAAATTTCCTCTTCATGTTAACACACTTATTGGTGTCATCCTTGTTCTGGTCTTGCTGGGCAGCTTTGTTGTTGAGACTTCATGGGTGTAGCTTCCCTGGCACTTCTAGGATATGCGACCACCTCACAAAACATGCTACTCCTTGGCTGTCTCCTCTGCCATGTTCCCTGAGGTGGGGTTGTGTTATAGAGGTATCTGTTGGCACTAAATACAACATGATCATTTGTTTTCTGCATTTTGATTAGCTGTGTTTTTCTGTAACAATCTCTATCTGTTGCAAAGATACATTTCTTTGATTCATTTTTAAGACTTAATCATTGTATTGATAGACCAAAATACTTGCCAAACCATTTCATAGTCTCTAATTTATTTCACTGATGCATGTAGTAGACATTTGTATCTTCGACTAGGCTCTATACCAGGTTCAGTGTGTATAATGATGAATCTGATAAATACTATTCAATACTATTGCATAATATACTGCTTGATTTATACAGCTTTGGTTCAAATTTGCACTTTACTGACCTCTTTTTAAAATAAATTGGATTCCTCTGGTTTTCTCATCTGTATTGTGTAGTTATAATATCCACACTTATCTCACTAGCACTTTTGTGGTGCTTTGCTAATATAATCTATGTATTTAGCAGTTTGGTACACATCAGCTATTCAATTAATTTATTAGCTTTATTATTAATAAACTATGAAAATCTCTACAATAGAATGAGAACCTGTTTCTAAGGCACCAATAAGGAGACTTACACTAAAATATCATGGGTTACTTTGACCTGTGATCATAAATCTGGCAAGCTTTGTCTGACACTAAGTATGGAAAATTCTATGTTTTTTTGGATTATGACCAGAACACTGGATTCCTAGACTCTGAGAGCTGCTACATGGCACAGCTACATCTTCAAGTTTTGTAACTGGCTTTCTCCTTTGAAATCTCAGCATTCTCTGTGAAAAAGCCCTCACAGACTCAAGAATAACCATGTGCCAGTTCATGTGGTTGGTAGGGATGCGCTAGATAGAACATTTCTCTGCAGGTATAGATTCTTATCTTCAAAAGCTTGTGCTAGGGGTAAGAGCTGCACTTTTAATTGATGGCTTCTCTTGCAGATGAGATTTGTAATGCCCACTTGCCTCCTTCTGTTTCTCATACCTTGTAATACGTGATGGAGCCATTAGTCCCACTTCAAACATGCCTTGCAAACTCTTATTCTCTGTTGCTATTTTGTCTGTCTCAGTACATCAATGTTAAACGTAGAAAGAAACAGAAGAAAGAAGTACAAAGAAGGATGCCAGTCAGAAGAAAAGTCAGTGGGAAATTCAGATCAAATTCTGTTATTAAAGTCCTGTCTGAGATCTGAGAGCATCACCTGGAGGTCAGTGTGCAGAGTCCCTTTCTCTGGAGAATTAAAGCGACTGATTTGAAAAGACACCCAAATCCAAAGCTAGGTTTTCTTGGACTATGATAGCCCCAATTACAGAGATTAAAAACATTTTAATTAGTAGGGGATGTTTTGTACAAATCTTTTAAAATCATATTGAAGTCATATGTTTTACTTGGAGTAAGGGATGCTGATTTTAGCTGGTTTTGAATTATTTGTTGTATTTTTGACAATGAAATAAACATAGTGGTGCCTAAAGGTAAGGTAACTTTGGAGAGAATAGTAAAGTTGGAATTTTGGCATATTAATTATAGAATTATGGCAAGTCTTTTAATGCTGTCCCCCTTTCTTTTCTCCTTCTGCACTCCCGTGGGATGCATTCATTGGTATCACTGGGATAACTTGTGCTGTGTATGTGCTTAAATATGTGCCGGGTATCTACAGATATTTTGTACTACCTAAATTTTAGCGATAATTATGTTAGAAGTGACTGATTTTTGCTGTAAAGTGCAGGAAAAGATATAATCATTCTGTCAATCTGATTTATTCAGAATAATTTATGTTAGAATAATTTTCTCCAACTTATTAATGCCAACCACCACTTACCTGTATTAAAATGGAGTTTTAGCAACAATTTTCTATCATAAATTTTGCTTTTCAGATAGAAAGTTTTCAAGTCCTCATTAAACATTAATTTACAGAATAAGCAATTTTATTTAAATGAACAAGGAAAAATTCCCCTCGATGCTTAACTGAAAAGTTGGTAAAACTCTTAAGTTCTTTTAAAATTAAAGCTTAAAAAGTAGCAGTAAGGTTTTTGGAGATGTTTTCATTTTCAGTGAATATTAGTATGTATGTAATAAGCCAAAAATAATAAATGGTATTCCATTTCAAAGAATGGATTATTGTTTTTCTTTGCTGAACAAAGCTAAATTTCACAGGTGAAGGAAGATTGCCATTATCAATCATTTATACTGATTTAATGTAATGGATGTCTAT
The DNA here is from genome assembly GCA_902729485.2 of Mus minutoides. Lineage (NCBI taxonomy): Eukaryota > Metazoa > Chordata > Mammalia > Rodentia > Muridae > Mus > Mus minutoides. Next base: position 53,042 of record LR751645.1, read on the forward strand.
ATGGATGATCTTAGCAATGTAATCTGACCAAAAATCATGACACCTATATGACAGGAAGAAACTCTACACAGGCCCTAAAGCCATGCACTCTTCATCAGGTTCTTTTTTGAAAAGTAATAGAAAACAACTAATTAAGTCAAGAAAAAGTCGGTTCATTGGAAAGGCAGAAAAGCATAGAGACAGTATTACTAAATGTGCATTAAAAATAATGTATATTCATGAAGAGTACAGAGGTCTATTGATAAAACATGTGAAGGAAGAAACACATGCAGTATAGATGCTGAGTTTGTAGACAAAATACACATTTTCACTGACATGTGACGATTGAGAAAAGATTAGGAGGCAATTAGGAAGTTCACGGGCAATTCTGGGAGACAAGTGTTTAGGTAACATGTCAATCACTGAAACAGGGCTCAAGCCTTGAAGTGTGAGAGCAAATATGAAGATAGCCAGTGTGGGAGCAGAGTATATAACACGATGAAGTCTTGGGGAACAGATATGGGAAAAGTAGAATACGGTAGGACCCTAAGTCACACTATATGACATTTTGATTATGGTTAAGAGTTGGAACTGTTGACCTACTAAGCAAAATAATCTTTTTTTTTCCAAAGGACTGGTGTGGCAGCTGTATGGATTATAAATGGTCTAGTCTATAGGAAAAAGAAAAGAAAAGAAAAGAAAAAAAGAAAAGAAAAGAAAAGAAAAGGAAAGAAAAGAAAAGAAAGAAAGAAATATGTATAGGGAGATATTGGGTATTTCAGGGATTTTTCTATATTTCATGTGAAGTCTGATGTTTGGTTATAATCAGGTAGTAGTTATACTGTGAAATTGGATTCTGAATATAATAAAAACGTAGATTCTATAGGATTAATTTATAGACTATTTGTGAAGTGAAAATGTGCCGTGTGTGTGTGTGTGTGTGTGTGTGTGTGTGTGTGTGTGTGTGTGTGTGTTGAGTAATTGCTGAGTTGCCAATTCTTTATGTGGGAAATAATAGGAAGATTAAGTGTGAGGTGACAGTATTCAAATATTGATTTTCAGTAGTACCCATTTGAGGTGATAGCTGGTAGTTGCACACAGGAGTTTGGGTTTTGGGAAAGATATCTATATTGGTAATATAGACTATATCTTTTAGACACATAGCAGTGAAACGATCTAAGCAATATCATAAAAGAGACCATTGTAGCAGAGGAAGTGCAAAGACTGTCCCTAGTGCTCTCCAAGTGTCAGGTTGATAGGAGGTCTGTGTGGGTGAGCAGTGTCAGGTATCAGTCATCTGGGAGGAAGTAGCTGTAGGCGATACTTTCAGCATCCACAGACACACCAGAAAGCTTGTCCATTATCTCTGGGAGACCTTCACACAGGGGAGGCTTTGCTCTTTGCCTGGGTTTGAAACACTGCGGTCCTCAATTATCAACACACTTAATTCATGACTTAATCTTCTCCCCACTTTGAGGAACTGGTGTAAGGTAAAGAAATGAAAGGTTAGGGTGTTTGATTGGAAAAAACCTCATCAACAAATTATTTTAAAACTAATAACTGTTACGGAATGAGTAGTGAAGTGAAAAATGACAGTGAAGGGGAATTAAATTCTTCAAAGAACAAGGGGATGCATTGCTGGAAGATGAAGAAAGATGGAATAAACTGTAATGGCGGGGAGTAGACATCTAAGAGCAAGAGTTTCAAATATGAGAAGGGTGTGGAAACAAAATGAGGAGCAAGAAGGCAGTCAGTGCTTGTGGGCCCAGGAGGAGGTGGGCATTAGTGCAAAGCCTGAGCAGAGAAGACTTTGTCATCTTTAGGAGGAAGAGAAACAGGCAAATAGATGTGCAGGAGAGTTTGAGGATACAGATATATTTCGTGTCTAGATCCATATGCTTTGTTGGAATTCTTTCTGTCCTTTCTGTTTTGTGTGGGAGGATGGCTTATTTCTTCCTGAAATGCTTGCCTGAGCATCTTTCCCTAGTACCTTCAGGGACATGTTTTCCATCTGAGCTCTTTGCTAAATTAGGACACTTGATATTTACATATTTTTGACTCTGTGCTTAGAGACATTATTTCTTTTATACTCAAAGTCAATGGGACCACAGTATTTTAAATAATGTGGACAAAATATCATTACCATAAAAAGATCACTTACATCACTTGGGTGACAAGATTTAAAAGTTCTTAATTTAGTTTTGGAAAAAAGATCATGTAAGTTCTATTGCCTTACCTGTTGTATAATGCTTTCCTTCAATGACTGCCACTAAGATGTATGAACAGGGACTTGAACAACACACACATTCATTCACACATAAGTGTCATTAAAAAAATAATGTGTAGTAAATAGTACTTCAGTGGAGAGAATGTCAGTAGAGGTTGCCTGTAGCATTAGCAGTTGCTTCTTTTTTCTAGACATTGTTATCCCTTGATGACTGAGATTAGCCCACACTTTTATTTGTATTTGGCACGGTATGTTTCTAATAATTATTTTAAAAGACAAATATTATCCTCATTGATTCCTATAATTTCCATGGCTAAAATTTATCCATGACTTTAAAGTTCATAATTGCAGTTGTATTTTTTTCACAAGATCTCTTTAAAAATAGACATTCTTACTACTTCTCACCCTAGTCAAATGAAAGTCTACTTTTATAATTCCAAAAAAAAATTGCTCTTTCTATGCTTTGCCTACGTCATGAAGAAAGATTTTATTCTGGAAACAAAATAAAATTTTATGTCTGTGAGTGTTTTGCTCACATGTATGTCTGTTCAATATGCATTTCCCATAGCCAAGGAATTCAGAAAAGGGTATCAGATCTCTTGAACTGGAGCTATAGACAATCATACATGACCATGAACATCCTGAGAACCATACCTTGGTTCTTTGAATGACCAACTGCTCTTAACTGTTGAACAACCTCTCCCACCCCTCATATTTTAGTTAGTGTTAAAAATGAATTTGTATAGTATGTCTGAAAATTTTAATATATGAGTCTATTAATTATATACTACCAAATAAGACATTAACACCAGATTAGAAATATAAATCAATAGAGTTTATTATTTCACAACTCATGTGGATCACAACTCTATGTGTGGCTTTGCTGGTCCTCTGTTTTGGGATCTTCGACAGACTTGTGAGTCATTACCTACAAACTGGACTATAGAATGATCTTTTAAATTCAATCTGTGGCTGTGGTGTGCCCTCAGTTTCTCACTAGCTATAGACTAGAAGTCTCTTTAGCACATGGGCCTTTCAGAAAAGGTGGCCTTTTAAAAATGTTCACATTTAGAGGGCAAGTGAAAGAGAATCCACCAAGATATACACGGGAGTCTTTTGTAGACTATTCATAAAAGTGATATCTCTTCATTTTTACTGACTTCTGTTCTCTAGAATAAAGTCTCTGTGTGCAGTACACTCTTAAGAGGAGAAAATGACACATAGGCAGCAGGGTCTGAAGGAAGAGTCATTGCGAATCATCCTTAAATGCTGAGTACTATAAATAATTAAATGTTTATCTTGGACATTTTAATTAAAATATATGGAATTAAAATATATTAAAAATATATGGAGTTAAATAGTTTAAGTAAACGTAAAGAAAACTTTAGTAATGGCAATATATACATACATATTATAAAAATCTAGAAAATAATATATATTACATACATTTAGAAAGTAATGTCATGTCTAAGTGGATGATAGTGTATTGACTAATGTTATATGTTCTTTCTTACTGTGTATTAAGGCTCTTCACTGTCTGCTATAGAACACCATCTGAACTCCCTAGGCTGAGCTTATAAGCACCATCGCAAATGTAAAATTCAGAACTGATTTTCAGTTCCTATCAAAAGTGACATTTGGAATTGAGACACGTGCTCTGTGTATAAAATATATGCCCTACTGAGCTTGGAACAGTGATGTATTGTAGCAGCAGTTATAGAAGCTATTGTATTACAAAGTGATATGTCCCTTCCCCCAGGCAGTGGCAAAGCTCAAATCTTAGTTTTCATTTATTTACGTTTGACTTAAAGTATACAGAAATGGAATGAGATTGATGAAAATTTCTCTGGAGATTTTATAAAGAAAATCCTAAGTGATCATTTAGGGCTTTTTCTAGCACTGGTATTTTCATGAGACTTCCCTTCTTTTGAGTGTTGTAAGAGGGTCCCTTCTCTCATTTTCTCACATGGTCCTCACCAGCACATCATCACTCCATAGAATCTGATTTAAGGTAAGAAATGAACTCTGAAGAATTTTGGTTAAATTGTGTTGTAGAGAAGGAAGTAGTGGAAAACTATCAATCATTAGTGAAGTTATAATTCCATTGTTCCTGCCTTGAGGCAAAATTCCAAGGAGTCTTTAGTACTGCCTGTGAGTGAAGATGGCTGACTCCTGAAGATTCTGGAGTGAGAAGAGAGATGTGAACTCTGAGCACAAAGTCCAGACCTGGATCTTTGACCACCAACGTAACAACACTTGTAGCCTGGGAAGAAAAGACTAACTTATCTTTTATTTCTCATGTTATAGTTTCCTCTACCTCTTTCTTTCTTCTGTAATTGCCCAGGAACTCTTGTATATAAGGCATACTGTTTTCAAACTATGAAACATCAGAAGTGAATCTCTTTGGGAATAAAATCTAAGAAATTGAAGATGAATCATTATCACATTGCTTTCATATCTTTACTGAATACCATATCACTTTCATAAAAATCAGAAACAGAAATGTAATCTTTATGTGTCTGACACACTTTATATGTATATAGAGTTTTGATATACTTTATATATATCCAATTTGTGTCAGAGTAGTGTAGATTTTATTTTTCAGTACATTTTAATATCTCCACTTTTAAAATATGTTTGATAGATAACCAGTAATGAGCTACCAACAAATAATTTGATTGTTACAAGAAGAAAGCAATTTTTGTAACTCACATGCCATGTGATTTGTGGGCATTAGAACAGGGATTATTATCAGACCTGACTTATTCAAATGATTGTTGCTCATTAAGAAATAATTAAAACATAGAAGCCATCTAGTGGAACTTGCTTCATAAATTAGTTGATAAGGGCCAAGATGAATAAGATTTGATGACTGTTATGTAGTTGGTTTGTGTTAGAACAATTGGTAGGGGCTAGGGAGATGTATCAGTGGGTAAAATTGCTTGATGCACAATCCACTGGAGATCAAGCACAATAGCATCAGCATCTGCAATCCCTGTACACTTACAGAGAGATGGGAAACAGGAGTATAAAAGTAACTTTTATTTTCCTGATGTAATTGTTGTCTCAGAGGCTTACTAAAAGATCACCCTTTCTAGTGCTTTCTGAACTCTGGCTGGCAGCTTTAACCTAGTTGTTCTCACCAAACTCCTCTCCAAGGTAACTGATGTACTCTGACCTCACTCACCTCCCTCAATTAATCTGCTTGGCTTCAAACTAACTCTGGCAATCTATTCTAATCTTCTAACTCCTTCACATACATAGGCTCGTTCCATCTTCACCTATGTCCAGCTAGTTCTGTCTACAATGTGTCTCTGTAAAACTCTCCCTTTAAAGACTATCTCTAGCTGGGCATGGTGGTACATGCCTTTAATCCCACCACTTGGGAGGCAGAGGCAGAGGCAGGCAGATATCTGAGTTTGAAGCTAGCCTAGTCTACAAAGTGAGTTCCTGGACAGCCTGGGCTATACAGAGAAATCCTGTCTCGAAAAACCAAACCAAACCAAACCAAAACAAACCAAACCAAACCAAAACAAAACAAAACAAAACAAAACAAAACAAAACAAAACAAAACAGCAACAACAAAAAACAAAAAACAAACAAAAAACTATCTCTGATCTCCACAAACTGAACTGCCATGATCTTCCATTGAACTTCCTCTCAACTCACTGACTCAACTGAACTGACTGACTTGAATACAACTAAGAGATCTACATGCCTCTGTCTCCTGAGATCTGGAAATAAAGGAATGTGCCATTATAGCTGGACCTCATCTTTTCCTTACCTGCTATTTGCACTATACCATATTGGTCTTGAAGTCAGAGATCTCCTTGCCTCTGTCTCCTTGGATTAATAGTATTTCTGTATTCCAGCTGGATCACACGAATAATGTTTTTGGATGTGCTCCCTTGCCAGAGCAGCCATGTTGCTGGATTGAAATTCCTCTATATGGAAGCCTCCCAGGAAGCATATCCTACCTACCCCAACTTCTACACAGAATTATTTAAAATTTGTATGCTACAGAATCAGGAAAGTACCTGTACAGTGTCTGATTATGCTAAGTGTTCAGATTATCTTAAAATTATGGTTATTTATATTGTTCAGGATTTGAAAGGCTAAAAGCATCAGAATGTTTTTTTTCAAATTATGATCAAAATATTATATTATTTTCTAGAGCTATGCAATGGAAAGACTTAAATACAAGTGTGAATTTCACAAATGAGTACTCTGAGGTGTAGAGATAATGTATCTGAGGTGGTATGGTTTAGTTTTGGATGCCGTGCTAAGAGCAGCATCTATTCTTACAGAGCTCCCTTGAGAGGTTTTACATGGATTTTCCATTTATTATTATCAGACTTGTCATTGCACAATCAGGATTTGCTTTGAATTCCTCTAAAGAACTGTTTTAAGAACCTGAATTGAAAGTATCTTATTCTTTAAACATGATTCATTTCATATTAGAAAGAATAAAAAACAAATGCTCATACTGGAGTGACATCCATAGAATAATGTAAGTATGATAGATAGAGAACAATGCCTAGAAATCTGGGCAATATGCAAGTCTGAAAAGAGACCAAATAAAGCTTTTGTGACCTCAAGGCTTTGTGATAAACTAATAATATTAGTTGGATTGATTTCCCAAATTTATAGGTCATTTTAATGCCAGAAGGTTTTGTTGTTGTTGTTGTTGTTTTGTTTTGTTTTTGTTTGTTTGTTTGTTTTGGTTTTTCGAGACAGGGTTTCTCTGTATAGCCCTCGCTGTCCTGGAAATACGATATTGGAACAAAAATGCTTTTGGCTGCCATTTACCTGCAGTTAGGCACAACTTGAAAAGACTCCATTCTATCAAGATATATTTATTTCTAATGAATCATTTATCAGTATATATCTTCCATGCCTAATGGGTAGCATATAATTTACAACCCAGCTAAAGGCTTTTCATTGATATTTATACAGGATAGAAGACATAAACCAGGACCCTTGGGCAAACTGAGAGGAATGGCAATCCTGTCCCTGCTCTGAAAATGAATGGGTTGAGAATTCATAGGAAATGGGTAGAATTTATTTTTGAAATCTTTGTATTTTTCTTGTCTTTTCTGGCTCATTGTCATTTTTGTTGTTCTCCAAGATTTCTTTATATCCACCCATGGATTATTTTGCATGCCATATCTAGATGGCAATTCATATCCCACTTTTGTTTCTCTTAGAAGAAAGTTGCTGTTCTCTTCAATATGCAGCCTTGAGACTACATATTTAAAGTTTGGTCTCTCAGCTAGATTTATATTAAGTATAAGCTATAACTTGGTATAAGGGAAATGAACTTGGAAATATCAGTTTATGTGAGTGTGGCAGCCTCACTCTCTACCTGTGTAGTCTATAAGAGGTGCTCTAAGCTTTCTTAATGCGTTTCTGAACAATGGTATCTCTTGATATCCTTACTGAGTTTGCTCAGTTAGTATGGATTAAATCATGAATTATTCTAGGTCTCCAAAGTACAGACTTCAGAATCTCTTACTTTGCCAGTTTTAGGACTCTTAGCTATTGCATTTTTGCACCCCTAGTCAACATTGCATTTTGCATTAACAATTCTCATTTTGTTCTTTAAGATTTTTTGAATGAATTGTTATTAGTACATGTGTCTATGTTACTTCGCATACACATTTAGAAGCAGCATTTCATACTTGGTTATGTTCACATTTTTAATATAAGTCATCTATGTACAGAGAACCTCACATATTTGTATATATCTTGGTGAAAATGTTCAAATGCATGTAACAGATTTGGCCAAATTCTTAGTAGGATGTTGTTCATTATCATCCTCATGGTTACAGGAAGATGGCTTCAAACCAATAACTGCTTCTGCCCCTCACATTAAAAGTAATAATATGCACAATACTTTTCACCATGAGTTTCTGTAGAACATTTTATAAATGAATCCACATATACTCTTCTTGATTTTGCTTCTGTCATTTAGTATAATAATTCTGTGATTAGCTTTTTAAATTTTTATTGTATAAGCAGTTCATTTTTCATTATTATCAATATAAGAAATTATGTTAAGAGCTCATGTCAGCTATACCTCACAGTCAGTTCTATACAAGCTTAGGGGTAGAGTCAACCTACAAGATGTTTAAAATAAGGGGCTGGAGAGATGGCTCTGTGGTTAAGTACACTGGATGCTCTTTCAGACGTCCTGAGTTTAATTCCCTGCAACAACTTGGTGGCTCACAAATATCTATAATGAGACCTCATGCCATAAGAGCAAATTTATGTTGACTATTGTGCTTGTTTCTGTGTGCTTTGGCCAGAGTGACACTATTAGGAGGTATGGCCTTGTTAGAGTAGATGTGTCACTGTGGGTGCAGGCTTTAATATCCTAGTCCAAGATGCCTGCAAGTTAGTATTCTGCTTGAAGACTTCAGATGAAGAGGTAGAACACTCTGCTCCTTCTGCACCATGCCTGCCTGGACACTGCCATGTTCCCACCTTGGTGATAATGGATGGTACCTCTGAACCTGTAAGCCAGCCCCAGTTAAATATTGTCCTTATAAGAGTTGCCTTGGTCATGGTGTTTGTTCACAGCAGTAAAACCCCAACTAAGACAAGAGTTGTGTATTGCTGTGATATGACTGACCATGCTTTTGTTTGCAAGAAAGTGGATTTGGGGACTTTGGATTTGGAAAGCAGTGGAATGCTTTAATGAGCCATCCTAGTAGGAATATGGAAGACTTTGTTGCTGTGAGTGATTTGAACTATGCAGACCTTACCCAAGAGGTTTCAGTGAATAAGAATCTCTTTATGTGGCCCATAGACTGTTTTTGTGGTATTTTGGTGAAGAATATGGCTGCTTTTTGCCTTTGATTGAAGAGTCTGCCTGGGGCTAAAAGGTAAAGAGACTCAGATTAATTGCATTGACAAAGGAAGTCTCAGAAATACCTATCATAGATTTTGTTCTCTGGTTAAGTTTCACAAAGAGTATTTTTGATAAGCATAGCAAGCTTTGAAAGTAAAATTATAAAATACATTATTTTAATATGAAAGGGGCACCAGGAAGTGAAATGGAGCTGAATCCTGTGTTCAAGGATACTAGACCGAATAAAGGGAGTAGTGGTCTTGAGGCAAGATCCCATTCAGCTAAATTTAGGTCCAGAAATGGTAGTACAAACCTTTAATCCCAGGAGCCAGGCATGCAAATCTCTGAGCTCTAGAGAGCAAGATCAGGACAGGCTAAGGCAGTGAAGGAGTTAGAAAGAAGGAAGTAATTGATAATGTAATAGAATAAGAGGGCCATGTTCCAGCTCCTGCGAGCAGCAGAACTCAGCAGCTTCAACTGTTTGGCTCTGGCTTTAGAGTCAAGAATTTAGAGTCAAGAATAGAAGGAACTACTGGGGCGATTGATGCTGGTTAGCTGAAGCTAGGTAATTAATAGTGATTAAGGAGAGACCAGCATCACTGAGGTGAAATCTTCTGAGAAGTATTTTCTGAGAGCACAGAGAAGCTGTGTTCCAAAGATTGTCAAGGCTGTACCTTGTGCTATAGCTGTATTTGGTAATGTATGAGTCACTTAGGCAGTACTAGTTTTGAAGTCATGATGGGGTCATGAAGAGCAGCTGAGGCTTGGCACTGTGAGAGGCCATCGAGAGTCATTGTTGAAGGTGCAGCCTCAGTTGCCATTGATGGCCCAGGATTGAAGAGGTCATGTGAAGGATTTGAGCTTTGGCACTATGAAGAGAGCCTATGAGAGGCTATTGGAAAACCTATTTGTAGTGGAAGATCTCAGAGTATTGGAGATGCCAGTACCATGGGATGATCACCAAGAACAGCAGTGGCAGTAGAGTAGGTCAACCTGAGCTGCTACAGAGGGCAGAGCTGGAGAAGGAAGCCAGCCCTTTGGAGGAACCTAGAAGATCATGTGTGCAGATACCAGACATTGAACAAGAAGTTGTGACAATGATGTTGCCTTGGAGACCACAAGATATTTGAGATGCCAGAGCCATGAGCTATCTGCTGAGGACAGCTGCTAACTGGGAGTGGAAATAGCCCAGGAGAAAGAAGTTTGTTGCAGTCAACAAAGACGAAGAAGGAGTTGAAAATATGCATACGCTTTGACTCAGACATGGGGATACAGAGTTTGGAGTTTGCCCAGCTGTTTTCCTGTCTTGCTTTGGGTATTACAGTTAAACGATTGCATTAATCTCAGAAAATACCTTGAACCTTAGACTTTTAACATTGTTTTTTTTTTTTTTTTNATGTCCCTCAACAGAGGAATGGATACAAAAAATGTGGTATATTTACACAATGGAGTACTACTCAGCTATTAAAAACAATAAATATATGAAATTCCTAGGCAAATGGATGGATCTGGAGGCCATCATCCTGAGTGAAGTAACCCATTCACAAAAGAACTCACATAACATGTACTCACTGATATGTGGATATTAGCCCAGAGACTTTTAACATTGTTGAGACTCCTATAGACTATAGGGACTCTGGAAGTTGGACTAGATGTATTTTGCATTATGCTATGTTTAGATATGGCCCCCATAGACTTACATGTTTGAACAAACCTTTGGGGGCCAGGGAATGGAATGTGAAGGTTTGTATATGCTTGGGCCAGGGAGTGGCTCTATTAGGAGGTGTGGCCTTGCTGGAGTAGGTGAGTCACTGTGGGTGTGGGCTAACTAGTGCTAGCTGCCTAAAAGTGAGTATTCTGCTTACAGACTTCAGATGAAGATGTAGAACTCTCTGCTCCTTCTCTACCATGTCTACCTGGACTCTGCTATGTTCCTACCTTGGTGATAATGGATGGGACCTCTGAACCTGTAAGTCAGACCCAATTAAATGTTTTTTATAAGAGTTGCCTTTGCCATGGTGTCTATTCACAGCAGCAAAACCCTAACTAAGACAACTATATTCAGTGAAGTGGAAATAGGCAGTTTTCTTCTTGTGGCCTTTTTCCCTTTGCTCCCTGAATAGCTTTGGGAATACTTATGTATAGGCAGCTGTGTATGCGCATAGAAGAAGAGGGGAAACCTACACATAGCCAATAATTTGCTTCTGTGGTTAAATTTATGTGATTGTGCACTGTGAAGCAAGTGGATCGTGCCACCAGACAGAAGAACTGGTAAGGTCAAGCCAACCTAAACCCCTGGAAATCTCAGAATTGAGTATAGTAGGCTTGAGGCCATCTTCCTGTCAATCGACCTGATCTGGAAGACATAACATAACCATGACACACCACTAAGGGAACTGTGATAATCAGTCACTGTAGCATAAAGCCTAGAGTTCCCCATGCTAATGATGTATCTAGATAAAGCCCAAGAATTTAACCAGTGAGCTTCTGTTCCTGGGCATTCCTTCCCACAAAAAGTATTTAATCCTTGGTTCACCCTAAATAAGATATGTTGTGCATTCTTATCCACCAACAAATAAAGCAGTTTGGACAAGCAAGGGCCGTTTCCTTCCTCAAGGATTGCAGGGGGTAGGGGTGTGGTGAGGAGGTGGGGGTGGGGTGAGGGGCAGACTTTATCTTAAAGAGCAGCTCCTAAGTCTGGAGACAGCTTTCTCTCTTCTGGGCACTCTGTACTATCAGACTCTGCTCTCAACTCCCTGAGGTACCCCATCTGCATCTGGGTACAGAGGAGATTGAGAACCACAGCATCTGTCCTAGATCTCACTGTTTCTTACTTGGGAAAACATGGGCTGGGCTCCTGTTACAGATTATGTTCTGCCTCCCCTCAGCAGCTTGCTCTGGCACCATAGAGGCACATCAGGCATGTAGCCTGACAATGCAGGAAGTGTGATTCTTGCTAACAAAGAATTTCTCAAAAGTTTGAATTCTGAATCCCCCCCACAACCCCCCACCCCGCGCAAAACTCAGAAAAGCTAGACTAAGGTCACATGCTGTTGCAGACACCAAGTACAGACAGTTTAAGGTTGGAAGGAAAAGGAGAGATAAGCAGCCAGCTACCCACTGGAATGCCACAGATAGGAAACCATCCCAACTGGTTAAGGCTGAATCTGCTTTTAAGAAAAATATGTATATATGTCAAAATTGTAAAGGAAAGTTCTTGAGATGATTGAGAAATGAGTTAGATAAGGAAAAAAGTGATACATTGGAGGTCAGAGAAGGAGTCTGGCTGATCCAGTCCTACTAACTATCAAGCAAATTACCTTTAGTTGAAAGCAGAAGTGGGGAGGAGGGAAAAAGAAAGAAATTATCCTCCTACAACGTGCCTTAATTGCTGTGACATGCTTTGATTAAAGCATTTTTATTTCAAGTAAAATAAAACAGAAGAGAACCCTCTCTTCCTAGCACTATCTGTCTACACACTTTAATTATGAGTTCTGTCAACGGTAAAGGCACGTGCCTTCCATTTTCTTTTTAATTTTTTGTTTTAGATTTTTTTTTGCAAAGTATAATAAACTCTTGATAGAAAAATGAAAGACAAGGAAAGAGATACTTTTAAAAAACATGCCTAAAATTGCTGCCAGATATTGACAATTTAGAAACATTTTCTTAATTTTTTTATGATTTGCTGTGTCACAGGCAACAGAGACCATAGTTCTGAGGATTATGAAGGAAATGTTCATTGTATCTTGAAGGTGAAAACCCAAGGCGGGGCGGGGGGGGGGGACCAACCACGAACAATCTCTCACCCTTCTAGTTTCAGTGTGTAAGTAGACCAATGATCATTACAAATGTGTCTACCACAAATTAATACAGCATTTAAATAATTTAGATTTAATATTTCATAATGAGCCGATACTGTCAATAACATAAACTAACCATATCTGTAAGAAAGTGTCTATTAAGCAAAATCATTGAGGATGGGGCAGAGGTATGAACTAAAACAATCATGCATTCAATTAGAACTATGGAATGAATAATAAATAATAGTCTCTTAGATATATAATAACTTTGATTTAAAAATATTATATACATTTGTTTTTTATTAGATATTTTCTTTATTTACATTTCAAATGTTATCCCCTTTCCTTGTTTCCCCTCTGAAAATTTCCTATCCCCTCCCCACTCCCTGTGCTCCCCAACCCACCCACTCCTATTCCTGTCCTGGCATTCCCCTACACTGGTGCATAGAGCCTTCACAGGACCAAGAGCCTCTCCTCCCACTGATGACCAACTATGCCATCCTCTGCTACATATGCAGTTAGAGCCACAAGTTCTACCCTGTGTTTTCTTTGGTTGGTGATATAGTTCCAAGGAGCTCTGGGGGTACCGGTTAGTTCATATTGGTGTTCCTTCTATGGGGCTTCAGTTCCCTTCAGCTCCTTGGGAATTTTTCTGGCTCCTTCATTGGGGACCTTGTGCTCTGTCTAATGGATGGCTATGAGCATCCACTTCTGTATTTGCCAGGCACTGGCAGAGCCTTGCAGGAGACAACTATATCATGCTCCTGTCAGCAGGCTCTTGTTGGCATCTGCCTAGTGTCTGGGTTTGGTGGTTGTTAATGGGATTGATCCAGATGTTCTTGTTCTTTTTTATTATTAATTTTTTTTTATTATTAGATATTTTCTTCATTTATATTTCAAATGCTATCTCCAAAGCCCCCTATACCCTCCCCTTGCCCTGCTTCCCAAACCATCGACTCTTGCTTCCTGGCCCTGGAATTCCCCTATACTGGGGCATATGATCTTCACAAGACTAAGGACCTCTCCTCCCATTGATGGCCTAGTAGGCCATCCTCTGCTACATATGCAACTAGAGACACAGCTCTAGGGAGTACTGGTTAGATCATATTGCTGTTCCTCCTATAGGGTTGCGGACCCCTTTAGCTCCTTGGGTACTTTCTCTAGCTCCTTCATTAGGGGCCCTGTGCTCCATCCAATAGGTAACTTTGAGCATCGACTTCTGTATTTGCCAGGCACTGGCATAGCCTCACAAGAGAGTGCTATCTGGGTCCTGTCAGCAAAATCTTTCTTGCATATGCAATAGCGTCTGGCTTTGGTGGTTGTATATGGAATGGATCCCCAAGTGAGGCAGTCTCTAGATAGTCCTTCCTTCCCTCTCAGCTCCAAACTTTGTTTGTGTATCTCCTCCCATGGGTATTTTGTTTCCCATTCTAAGAAGGAGCGAAGTATCCTACTTTGGTCTTCCCTCTTCTTGAGTTTCATGTGTGTGTTTTGCAAATTTAAAATATTATATACATTTCATTACACAACAAAAATCAAAGTACTTATCATTTCCCTTTATTTCTTTCCTTTCCTTTCTTTACTTTCTTTCTTGCTCATTAAACTCTATCCTGTCTCCTCTACCAGACTTTACCACCCACAAACTCTGCCTTTGATAAAATCCCAAAGCAGTTGGTATATCCAATATTTTCACTACTACTTGACTGAAATAAATCCCTTTATTGTTCTTAAAAGACACTTATCAAAAAGGAAAAAAAAGTGCAAATACTTTCAAAGCAATCTTAACTTATTTCTAATTCTTCAAATACTTATCCCCACACCAGCAGTGTTCAAGTGACAGAAGCTCTGTCACTTCAAAAGGAGCGCCATTAGAAATTTAGCTTTCTAAATGATCAGAGGCTTAGTTTTCATGCACCCAGTGAATTCACACTGCTTAATAATGCTTTGTAACCTCCATTCACGATAATGTTGTATCAATAATGTGCATTATCTCTTCATGTCTTGAATGCATGCTTTATTTAACTGGCTAAGTAATGAGATTTTTCATTAAGAATTATCTGTTCTGTCACAAGGCCAACTGGTACTGCAAAGGTTAAAGAGAGACAATATTAGAATCCAAGTTCTCAGTAAAAAAAAATCATATAATAAAATGAAAGAAGAAACAGATTCTGGGAAGGTATTTAATGAATTCATACATATTGTGAAAATAATATACATTCTCGCTTATGCATTGCTTTCGTTTACCCAAGGTGTGATAACCTGTTGGCAATTTTAATCATTGTACCTATATTCCTTAACTGACCTTTCTGGGAATGGGGTAACATTATTTTTAGTTGACACTAAATTGAACTCATTTCTGAAATTATACCTAGTACCAAAAACAAAAGAAATCAAAACAAATAAACAAAATCATAGGACAGATATATACAACATATAGAAAGTGGCAGAAAAATGAGTAGAAACAATAATTTCAACTAGTCAGAAAGAGATATTGTAAGATCTGTACGGTTCTGCTTACTTACCCAACTTTATAGGACTATAGTAGAGTTTGTTGAAAAATTTGTAACTAGTAAAATCGGATCATGTTAGGTTGTGATATTAAATATCAATTAGGTAACATCTTCTTATAATTTTCCCAAATAAAAGGTATCAATTTGGAGATATAAGACATTCTTGTCTATTGGAACGAACAAGTTATTCTCGTGTGCAGCTCATTACATATAGAGCCTCAAATTTGAGTGTGATGTTTCAGACAGCGTCTGTTCACACTACATAGAATGAGTGTATGGGTAGTTTAAAGTGCACAGCTGCTACATGTTTAAAGCAAAGGCTGCAGTGAAGTCACATGACATATCACAGGTCAACACTGCCAGAACCAGCTTAAATTCATTACATATTAATTAAGAACTAATTCTGAATGTGTAACATTCAGAAACGTTTTTTAGTATTGTCAGTATTTTTGTAGCTTCCACATTCAGATAAGAAGTTGCCACATGGAATTTTGATCTATAATTTAATAAGCTATGGTCTAGAACAAACCAAGAATGTGTAAGAATTCCAAGATGTAGAGGAGAAAAGGGCCTTGTTCACACAGATAAGCACTGGAGAAACAAGAAAGTTGAATACATAGTGTCCCTCTTCAATGTAATGTGGTGTGTGTGTGTGTGTGTGTGTGTGTGTGTGTGTGTGTGTGTGTGTGTGATGCATGCATATGTGCACATGAGCACACATTTGCATGTGTGTGCTTGTGAGTGTGTATTAATCAAATCCTATGTCACAGATAGCCCTGACTAGCAGTCCAGGGAAGGAGTAGAGTGAAGGACAGAGATGCAATAAGGCCAGAATTTTTTTTTTCTTTCCTCTCTTTATTAGATATTTTCTTCATTTACATTTCACATGTTATCCAGAAATTTTCCCTTACCCTCCCGCGTCCCCGCCCTGCTCCCCTACCCACCCCCTCCCACGTAATGGCCCTGGCATTCCCCTGTTCTGGGGCATATAGAGTCTGTATGACCAAGGGGCCTCTCCTCCCAATGATGNTTTTTACTATATTGATTCTGCCAATCCATGAGCATGGGAGATCCTTCCATCTTCTGAGATCATCCTCAATTTCTTTCTTCAGAGACTTGAAGTTCTTGTCATACAAATCTTTCACTTCCTTCGTAAGAGTCACACCAAGATATTTTATACTGTTAGTGACTATTGTGAAGGGTGATGTTTCCCTGATCTCTTTCTAAGGTGTTTAGATTAGCCCACTGATAGGAAGTAGATTGGAATGATTGATTAGGGCTGATGAAAGAAGATTCTGATAAATGATCTAAGGAAATAGCCTATAGCATTTATGAGAATTTGATTATACTTTCCCAAATAAATGTGTACATTGATAAAAATACTTTTAATGGCATATAAAACCAAAACTTTCTTAATTAAATTTCAATGGGAAATGAGAATAAGGGTCAAATCCTTGCTTTTTATTCTTGAAGCTCACCACTATGTCTTACTCTAAGAGGGGAACATGTCAGTGAGCACAGGCATGGATTCCATGACCATATTCTAAAACGAAGAGCTTATAGAGAGCAGGTTTCTCTTGTTGGCAGCTGTGAGGGAGCAATATCCTATATCAGGACTGTATCCTGAGATCTCAGGACTGTATCCTGAGATCTTCACACAGGGGCTACAGTACAGGAACTTTGAGAAATCATTAGAAATGCTGTCCAGTCAGGACTTAGTTGAAAATCAAAACAGCACTTATACATCCCATACATTGAAAAGCTGATTTAATTTATCAGAAATGTGAAGTCGCTCTGTTTAATTTTAATTTTCTTCTTCCTAGTCTTGACTTTCAAGGTGTTCGCCAATGCTGGCTGAAGTAGGGAAGAAGTGAGTCAGAGTAGGAGTGACTCCAAACAGCCCCCACTCTCTGTTGCAGACAATTAACCTGAAATATCGCATATGGGACAAGAAGAGAGAGCAGGGAAGTAACTGTTCATAATGATATTTTATCACATTGAAAGATGAAAAGAAATTTGAAAGTTGGGAGAGTTGTCTGACTTGTTGGAGACATAAGGAATTTGTTCTCAAGTGTGTTGAAATGGGGAGATAAAACAATAAAGCTAATTCAATAAAGTCCAGCTGGTTCAGTAAAGAACTTGTTGTACAAATGAGTTTAGTTTAAGGAGATAGGAAAGGAGAATATAATGTCAGCTAGCTACAGGTGAGTTTGTAAAACCCTAAAACTATAGAGGGAAGCAGAAAGAAAAGGACAGGTGTGAGACAGGTTTTTTGTTTGTTTGTTTGCTTGTTTGTTTTTTTGTTTTTTTTTTTGTTTGTTTGTTTTTTTGTTTTTCAAGACAAGGTTTCTCTTTGTAGTCGTGGATGTCCTGGAACTCACTTTGTAGACCAGGCTGGCCTTGAACTCAGAAATCTGCCTGCCTCTGTCTCCCAAGTGCTGGGATTAAAGGCGTGTGCCACCACGCGTGGCTTGTGAGACAGTTTTGAGAGATAATTTCTTCAGATAATGACCGATTGAGCTGCAGAGATGGCTCAACGGTTAAGAGCACTGACTTGTCCCGATCCAGCAAGACCTAGTTATTCCGTGGGTCGAGGGGGACCGAGGCCTGAAAAAGAAACGGGTGGAGAAAAAAGAGGGAGACCAAGAAGCGTTCCTATCAAAGAAGGCTAAAAGCCTGGTTATATACCCAGTACAAGGAGATAAGGAAGGGCGGAAGGGAAGAACAAGGAACAAAGCAAGGACATCTGAGGCGAATAATCGAAGGACATATTGGAGGATGCTGATAGCAGGCTAGGGACTTTCTGTATGGGAGGAAGCTGATTGTAGACTTGAGACATCCTGTAGATTTACTTCTGAATGTTGGCTAACAGCCCCCGGTATTTACCCAAGATAAGTGTTGGCCAGCTCTCAGGGTCAGCCTAGCATGGAGGGGGTGGCTCTGACTCCCAACAAAGGGCCATTTGGTTTTCCACGTGGGAGCTATTGAAGGTCTGGTTTCCCACAGTCTGGTCTCCTACACTTACTGTTCTTCCAGAGGTCCTGAGTTCAATTCCCGCAGCCACATGGTGGTTCACAACCATCTATAATGGGAACCGATGCCCTCTACTGGTGTGTTTGAAGACAGCTGTGTGTGTGTGTGTGTGTGTGTGTCCTTGTGTATGTGTTGTGTGTGCATTATATCAATAAATAAAATCTTAAAGAACCCATGTTCTTTAAAAAAGAAGAAGACGAAGAAGACGAAGACGAGGAAGACGAAGACGAAGAAGAAGAAGAAGAAGAAGAAGAAGAAGAAGAAGAAGAAGAAGAAGAAGAAGAAGAAGAAGAAGAAGGAGGAGGAGGAGGAGGAGGAGGAGGAGGAGGTGGTGGTGGTAGGTTAGTGAGAGATTTTGTTGTAGTTTCAGGCCTGGTGAATGATAGTGGTACCGTTTGTAGACTCTTTGATACAAAGGGGCTGAGCAAGGGGACAGTAAAGGAAAGACAGTGTGGAATGGGAAGTTATGCTAATGGATGCAGGAATATTTAAAGCCCTTGCTCAGGAGTAAAGGAGCAGGTCGAGCCATGCTGGAAGTAAGGGGAGTAATGTGGAAGGAAAAGTGTTTCCAGCTTCCACCCTCTCCGCAATAAACAATCGATCCCTTCCACACTTGGCCGAATAGCAAGAATTGTTCAGGATTTGCACTAATTCCATCATTTTTGTAGAGTCATTGTTGCTGATATTCATTTATAGGAAAGAAATGGAAAGTATGTGGTGCCCCACATTACAGCACTCGCTAAAGTCATTATTTGTCATCAGCTAAGATTCTTGTATTAACATCTGGAAGGGTGTCAGCACTGAAGAAGTCATGTACTCTAAGAGGCAGACAGAAAACCAGCTCCTGTGCATAGAATTTCAGTGGTGAGGATCCAGTCCTGGAACCACTTGCTTGAAAATGATAAATAGCCTCTTTAGCTCTTGTTATTAATAGCAGTTGGTTGTACTTTTGCTCCATTGCTTTAGTTTGTTGGTTTTTTGTTAACTTTGCTTTTCTCCTGAAATGCCTTCATATGTCTTTTTTTTTTTTTTTCAAATGTGTGAAGGCTGGTGGTTGGCATTGGGTGTCTTATTTAATTAGTCTTCACCTTTATTTTAAAATGGGGTCTCTCATAGAACTTGGAAGGTACTAATTTTTGTTAGACTAGCTGGTAAGCTGTCTGGGGCTCTGTGTATATTTCCACACTGATGTGAGAATAAGCATGTGTGTGTGTGTGTGTGTGTGTGTGTGCGCGTATGTGTGTGTGTGTGTGTGTGTGTAATATTGTGCTTAACTTCTGTTTCTGTGATTTGTTTTGTTTTTAAAGTCAGTGCTGAATCTGAATTTAGGCCATTGTGATATATGACATCTCTCCAAACTTCCATACTTCTTTTTATTTAAAAAATATGAGAACAGTTCAAATTTATATATTGTGAAGATCATACACAGAGCTCCTGTAAATTCCATATCTGTTTTTATTAACATAATAAATTTGTGTGGACTATTTGTTACAATTACTTAACTGATATTGATAAATTATCAATAATTCAAATCCATAATTTATTTGAATTTCCTTAGTTTTCTTCATAATTGTCTTCTGTTTAGGGGCTTGCCCAAGATGTCCTATTAGGTTTGATTGCCTATCTCCTATCCTTGGGCCTTCTATAAAATTAGAATTTCACATCGTCTTTGTTTTTAATGATCTGAATAATTTTGAAGGCTAAATGACATTTATTTTTTGGAAGATCACTCAGCTTGAATTTGTCTGGCATTTATCTCCTGATTAGAAGTGTGATCTCCTGGAAGGAGGGGTGCACAGGTCCAGAATTTTCTTATCATTTCAAGGGTTCATGCTATGTGTGCTACTTATTGCAATGTTGTATCCTGACCTCTATCTAAGGTATTTTCAAATGCCTTCACTGTAAAATTAACTTTTAATTTATTTCTCTACATATTGTATATTTTGCAAAATGTCATTGTGTACAACCTTTAATAAAGCAGTGGGTATTATACTTTGCCTCTTTGAGAAATTACACAGAACACTGAAATTCTTATGCATGAGAGGTTTTCTTTTCTCCCTTATTTGTTTGTTCACTTATTCATTCATTGCATCAGCATAATAATTATATTTTACATTAAAATATAAGACATTTTTATTCTTTTGCTCAATTTATCTCAAGGTTGGACACTGGGACTTCTATTAAACAGTCTATTCCATTTGTTGGACTTATAGTATTGTTTATGTGTGTGTGGGTTGGTTCTGTATATCTCTCATCTAGGGGTGTTTTTGTTTGTGTGTGTGTGTGTGTGTGTGTGTTTGTGATATTTCTGGCTTTATTGTCCTAAAATTCTCTACTTCATCACTATTTTTTAAATTTCTTTTGTTAAGATAGATTTTGATGGATGAAGAAATGGTTCAGTGGGTAAGATGATTTCTACACAACTATGAGGACTTGAGTTCAGATCACCAGGCATCTATAACTCAACTGGGAGGAATGAGACAGCAGAATCTGGAGCTCATTGGCTAGCCAGTCTATCTGAAAAGGAAAGTTCCAGGTTCAATGAGAACTCCTGTCTCAGAAAACAAAGTGAGAAAATGGGTGTGGGCTCTATTTAGGAAGGAGGAAGGAAACAAATACAGGAGAAGGAGGGAAGAATGGGGGGGGGGTTCTGTCATTGCTCTAGAGACAGCAAGACCTGGGAGAATGGAGCCAGTAAATGAGGCAAACTAACATCTCATGCAATAGACAACTTTATTTAGATCTTCTGACAATTTATACTTTGAGGGTTTAAGAACTGTCATATAAGTAGAGTTCTCATGAGTTCAGGCTGTATACAATACTAAGAACAAGTTACATGTGGTAAAGACATATTTTTCCCATAAAGGCATATAACTATTTAATTGAATAACAACATTAAGTAATAATGAGTAATTTGACATAAACTCACTCCTATCCTTTATATCTGAAAGGAACATGAGAAAAGATTACATGAACAATTGGGTGTTTTGAAGAAACTAAGGACACATGACTGACTTTCTTCAGAGTATTCAACACTCAGAATTCTCCTCACATGACTCCATTTCTGGACTGTGTTCTGAGAGAAGACAATTACAGAGGAAGTGAGGGGGAGGGTAAAATAAATGTAAGGATGTCTGAAAAAGTCATCTGTATAGATCAGACTGACCTCACACTTGGTTTGTAGCTTAGACTAAACTTGAACTCCTAATCCTTGTGACTCAGCCTCTTGATTTTTGGTATTATAGACATTTTCTATCAATTACCCCCCGCCCAAATCCAGGAGTTATAATTTGATTGCATGCATGCATTCATGAGTGTGTATGTGTGTGTGTGCTCATTTGATTATACAGTTGACAAATTGTTTTCCCCTTTCTGTAATATAGGATTCACTCGTTTCACTACTAATTAAAAACAGAACATAATTTTCCCATTTAAATAGCTATATGTCAAGAATATTAATAATATCATACTATGAACCATGTTTAGCTCTTAATCATATCATATTGTATCATCTAAATCTCTCAATCTTGTGCATAATGCATGAAAAGGTTTCAGAATTTTTTAATCTGAAAGGTCACATCAACTGTCAATAGTCATAGAATCCACATATTGAAATGTGGATTGTGCTTTGTATCTCCATACCAGACTTCTCTTTCGTTGCTTACTAGCATTTATGAGTAATTATGTAATTGCCTCAATAAATGAGACCCTCCTGATGCAGCGATGTGTGTCAAGAACATGATCAATTTGCAACACAGAGGATGCAGAACTAATGTGTAAATAGAAAACATAATTAATAACTAAAATTATGCTCAATAATTTTCCTAGCAGCTTGCTAAAATTTCTTTGAGCTTCGGTGTTGTGTATTACAAGTATCTGAAAGCACAGAACCTTGAGCAATGCTATGAAAAAGTAAGTGTGTGATGTGTTCCTCACTTTAGCAAGACTGATATGCAGCCTTCTGCACTAAATGGGCACCCTCCTTTGCCTCTTTTAAGAAGCCAGGGCAATGATATTATAACCATACTATCCTTACAGAAGAAATCACGCTGATAGCATTCCTATGGGAAATTGACAGACATGTATAGCAGCATTCTGAACTCCAGTGTTTTCTTATCTGTCAGGCATCAACAGAAAGCTAGTGTTATATTACCTATAAGAATACTGCACTTAAATCTATCTGTGTCACTTTCTACCTACATTACCTTGGTTAAGTCTTTTTTCTTTGGTTTGCAAGACAGGGTTTCTCTGTATAACCCTGGCTGTCCTAGAACTCACTTTGTAGATCAGGTTGGCCTTGAACACAGAAATTCACTTGCCTCTGCCTCTCAAGTGCTGGGATTAAAGGTGTGCAACCAGCATCATTTACTATTTTGGTTTTCCCATTATCAGGACCACAGTACCTGGGACATAGGGCTACTGATTGACTTAGAGTTTAGCCATTAGATATTTGTCGAATATCTTCTGCTTTCCCAGATGCTTTGAGAAACCCTGGGCAGGCATAAATGGTAAAAAGATAGGTTCATATCTACTTGAAACTCATAATCAAATGGGGAAAATAAACATTTCTCAACCAGTGAACTCTGTGACAAATTTTCTATCAATCAAATGTACAGCCTATCATAGTTTTATGCTGTATTAATGTTATGGTTCACATGTATAAAATATATAATATAATCATAAATGCTACTTAAAATATGAGGTATTCATTTTCTGTGTTTGGATTTATTCAGTACCTTTCTTGTGGGAAGAAGGTCTATCTGCCATGCTATATTCTTTCACATACATAGTATGGTACATTCACTACACAAAGATTATGTACATTAAGGTTTTCATAGATCTAGAGTGTTAGTCTCTCTCTTATCAGGCTGAATTACAAGTGAGCTGCCATGCACACATGCCATTAACATGGGCTTTGGGTATCAGAAGGACTGAGTCCTCTTCACAGCCCTATGCTCTTTAAAGTCCATTCATGTGTGTTTTGTTGTTTAGTCTTGACTTCTGTGGAGTCAGAAAGACATGTTATACACAAGAATTTGCTTTTATTTTATTAGTTATTTTAATTTATTCACATTTCAAATGTTATCCCCCTTCCCAGTTAAACCCCCATCCCCTCCCCCATACGACCTGCTTCCAGAGGGTGCTCCCCCACCCACTCACCCCCTCCTGCCTCAGCACCCTAGCACTCCCATACGCTGGGTCATCAAGCCTCCACAGGACCGAGGGATGAGGCATCAATTGCCACTGATAAGGCAATCCTCTGCTACATACACAGCTGGAGCCATGGCTCTCTCCATGTGTTTTTTTGTTGGTGGTTTAGTCGCTCAGAGCTTTCAGGGGTCTGGTTGGTTGATATTGTTCTTCCTGTGGGGTTGCAAACCCCTTCAGCTCCTTCATCCTTCCCCTAACTCCTCCATTGGGGTCCGCATGCTTAGTCCGATGGTTGGCTGCATGAATCCACATCTGTATTGGTCAGGCTCTGGAATAGCCTCTCAGGGGACAGCTATACCAGGCTCCTGTCAGCAAGCAACTCTTGACATCAGCAATAGTGCCTGGGTTTGGTGACAGCAGATGGGATGGATCCCCACGTGGGGCACTCTCTGGATGGCCTTTCCTTCTGTCTCTGCTCCACAATTTGTCCCTGCATTTCCTTTTGACAGGAAGAATTATAAATTAATATTTTTTGAGGTGGGTATGTGGTCCCTCCCTCAACCAGGGGATCCACTGGATATGGTCTCCACAGGTTCTCTCTACCCTTTGTGGGATATTTCAGTCAATGTCATTCCTGTTAGGTCCTGGGAACCTCTTGGGTCCCTGACATCTGGAACTTTCTAGTCACTACCCCTAATTCCCCTTATCCCACTGCTATACACCTCTATTCAACTTCCTGACCCTCTGTACTTCTTCCCTGTCACCTCCCATGCCTGATCCTGTCCCATTTCCCTCCCCCTCCTTTCTCCCTACTGTTTGCTTATTAAAACAAGTTTAGAAGCATGTATTCATCTGCCTGAAATATTTAAAAACATTTACAGTTTTACTATTTTTAAATTTAAAATTGTGAGATATTTTGCTCTCACAGAGAGCAATACATATTTTAAAAGTGCATATATCATTGAGATTTACTACATTTGCTCTCTGGAAACAAACAACCTTAAATGTTTGGTGATTCCTGCCTCTCTTGATTTGCTCCTTTTGTTTCCAGGGCTGCACACAGACTTAGCATTCTGAGTTAGATACTTGTCACTCTCTGACCTGCTCTTTCAGTTTTCTGTCACTTATGTCTCCCACACAGAATGTACAGAAATATACTGAAAAATGCACTGTCAGTATTTTTCAGTCTTATTCCTATGCTGGTTTTAGACATATAAATTCTTCTAATTGTTAAGTCAAAGTGGATTTTGATTGAATCCTTTTCTCTATTATCAGGGAGGTACATGTGGTTGATATTTGATTTCATTTGTTTTCTATTACCTAAAAATAAAATAATAATCTTATATACGTTTTCTAGGCTAATTGGAGAAATTGTCTATACTGTATTTATAGAGGTAGAATTTCATGATTTATAGGGCACACATATCTTCAGGTTGTCAACATATCAAACTTTAATTTTTCGCTTTACTGTCTTACTTGGCAGTACAGAGGATAGTGTAAATTTTAGGATTTTTTTTATCAGATAACTATGGCATTTTATTTACTTTAACTTTCCTGAATAGTTAGTAAAGTATAACATTTTACATATTAGCCATTTGAGTCATAGTTTGTGAATTGCCCATTAATTCTCTTTATCATATTGTTCCATTGGCTTGCTTGCCTTTAATTGCCTTAACATTTCTGATTTCAACCTTCATAATTATTGAAGTTATTTTCTATTGTTTAATCTTCCTCAAACATGTTGGCAAGGATATTGGTTGCCCTCCATAACCTGATGATAAAGCTATATTGCAGAAGACATTGCTCAAGTTACAGAACACAGAGACTGATGTGGTGTCCACCTAAAACATTCATTTCTGTGTACTAGCACTCACACTGCAGGAAGGCACTTTGTATGATGCTGGAGGATAACATAATCATCAATATCACCTGCCTACAAATTCTACAACCTTCACCAGAAACCTACTGGTGGAATGGTGGTACTAAGGATATGGGAGTAACCAATCACTTTAAAAAAATTAATGTCCACATTATGAGATGGAATCTATACCTGTCATAAGTAACCTGACCAAGAGTCATGGGCCCTAGAGAAAAAATTACTTCTAGTATTCTGCAAACATATGTCAATAAAATGACTCCTAATGGTTTACCATTATACTTATACATCAGAGCAACACTTAACCATCCTCAGAGAAGCTTCTTCTTGTACTAGATAGGAATTAATACAGAGACCCGTAAATGAAATGAACAACATGCAGAAAGTAAGAGAAGCTGGAAAGAGCCCAGATGTCCCTCAACAGAGGAATGGATACAGAAAATGTGGTACATTTACACAATGGAGTACTACTCAGCTATTACAAAAACGAATTTATGAAATTCTTGGTCAAATGGATATATCTGGAGGATATCATCCTGAGTCAGGTAACCCAATCACAAAAGAAGTCACTTGATATGCACTCACTGATATGTGGATATTAGCTCAGAAACTTAGAATACCCAAGATACAATTTGCAAAACACAAGAAAATCATGAAGAAAGAAGATCAATGTGTGGATACTTCATTCCTCCTTAGAATAGGGAACAAAATACCCATGGAAGGAGTTACAGAGACAACATTTGGAGCTAAGATGAAAAGATGGACCATCCAGGGACTAACCCACCCAGGGATCCATCCCATAATCAGCCACCAAACACAGACACTATTGCATATGCCAGCAAGATTTTGCTGAAAGGACCCTATATATAGCTGTCTCATGTGAGGCTATGCCAGTGCCTGGGAAATACAGAAGGAGATGCTCACAGCCATCTATTGGATGGAACACAAGGGCCCCAATAGAGGAGCTAGAGAAAGTACCCAAGGAGCTGAAGGGGTCTGCAACCCTATAGGTGGAACAACAATATGAACTAAGCAGTAGCCCCAGAGCTCCTGTCTCTAGCTTCATATGTAGCAGAAGATAGCCTAGTTGGCCATCATTGGGAAGAGAGTCCCCTTGGTCTTGCAAACTTTATATGCCCCAGTACAGGGGAATGCCAGGGCCAAGAAGTGGGAGTGGGTGGGTAGGAGAGCAGGGCGGTGGGGGGGAGTGTATAGGGGACTTTTGTGATAGCATTTAAAAAGTAAATGAACAAAATATCTAATAAAAAATCCAAAAAAGACAAAAGAAATTAAGAGAACGTGGAGCACTCAATCCTAAGTGGGATGTCTTTCTCATGTTCCTTCTTTCAAGGCCTTGGATTCTAAGCAGCACAGGGAGAAAGGTTTTAAGAGCCAGATGGTTGATGTCTCTATAGAAAAAGTGCCTTTTATATACAAGGAGATACACAGATGCACTCACAGAGATTGTGTCATCACATAGAAGACCTGTACAGGTTGAAACAGACCAACTTCAATCACTAAGAAAGGAAAATGGACCCAAAATACTTCTGCTAACAAAGAAACTTTTTGCAATTAGCATCTTCGTATGGGTTAAAATGGTGGCCTGTGTCCAGCTTGCCATAGGGTTAAGGCTACTCATTGAGGGGGACACAGGAACTTTGAGTGCACACACCCCACACTACCTGGCAGGCATCAAGCTGTGAGAAACTGCAGGATCCCACTCAGTGGGTCTGAAGCAAAGTCTGAGGTCTCTGGAGAACCTGCAGGAGTTGACTCCAACTCTCAGGCACCACAGATGCCCCTGGGTGCCATGGAAGAGCCAGCTCTGTGGTGCCTGGGCCTGCAAAGAGGCCAAAGATGACAGGGTCTCAAACTCTTGGTCACACAGATGACACTGGATGCCACGGAATGGAGAGTCATCTTTTGGGCGAGCTCTAGCCTTGGGCCGAGGGGAAGTGGGGCAAGAGGTGAGATCTGGCTGGTTCTCACAGGGAGGAGAGTGTCTCTGGCTTGCTCTGGCAGCTTGGGCTGGAGGAAGCCATGGTTTGGAGTACAGAGAGTCCTCCTGTGGGTGATTAAAGGAAGACCTGCTCCATTGCTCCAGCATGGTGGGTCCCTATGAGAAGAGGCAGTCCATGGTTTTAAGGCATTATTGTCTTGGCGAGAAGGGGAGCTAAGAGGATAATAGATGTAGAGAAAGGAAGAGAGAGGTAGAGAGTGGAGAAGTAGAGGCCAGCAATGGCCACTTGGAGAGAGGGGAGAAAGGAATGCAGAGAGAGGGGGAGCAAGAGGGCAATGAGAGAGGCAAGAGAGTAAGAGAAGGAGAAGGGGGGCAAGCAGCCCCTTTTATACTAGCCCAGGCCTACCTACACCTAAGTTGGTGTAGGAGAATGACTATAAACAAAACATATACCATGAATACACTTTAAAATAAAAACTAAAAATTAATCAAAATATCTTGCTGGTTTTCTTTGTTTCTGTATCATTAATATAATTATTTTGAATCTCATATTTTTCTCTTTTATTTTATTTGTTCATACCGTTGTTAGCTTATTGAAATAAGTATTTAAGATATGTAGATTTTGGCAGCAGAGATACCAGAAATTATAATGTAAGTATTTTAAGTGTTAAGGGAATATAGTTAAAAATTTATGTTTTTTAATCAGTTCAATAATATTTTCAGAGGCAAAACATGCATCCTACCAGCTCAGATATTCAAAGACTAAGAGAATTTAAAAACAAAATGTAAACCAAAACCCAACAAGATAGTAAAAGCATAAGGCAATACAAGACTGATGCTGTGATTCAAGCATCTGCTATAGGGGCTAGAGTTTTAGCCAAGTGGTTAAGAGCACTTGATTCCCAGAAACCACTTGTAGGCACACCACCTCTTCAGGCACTAAACATGCATGCAGTGCACTGATGTACAAGCAGGCAAATGATCCATACTCAAAAATATAATAAAAATAAATGTAGAAGGGGGAGGGTATAGGGAATTTTTGGGATAGCATTTGAAATGTAAATTAAGAAAATATTTAATAAAAAATAGAAAGACTACTTTAAAAGAAATTTCAATTAGACATTGATGTGAGAAAAATGATTTCTATACCCACAAGTTATCTCTTCTTGGGCCAGTGATTACTTTTTCCAGACTTATCATTCTCCAGGCTCTCCACCCATACTCCCTGCCATGGACAGCCCTCAATGGGGCCTCCCTCAATCTTCAGGGGAACTCAGGGTTCCAGACAGGTGAGCAATGGAGTTGGCGAAAAGGTGGTAACAGACAGACATGGACACAAGAGAGTGTGCTGAATCTGAATGTAATTTTTCTCAAAGTGAGCACCAGACTTTTTTTTTTTTTTTTTTTTTGCTTTTAATATTTTTTATTAGATATTTTCTTAATTACATTTCAAATGCTATCCCAAAAGTTCCCTCTACCTTTCTCTCACCCTGCTCCCCTACCCACCCACTCCCACTTCTTGGCCCTGGTGTTCCCCTATATTGGGGCATATAAAGTTTGCAATACCAAGGGGCCTCTCTCTCCATGGATGGCCAACTAGGCCATCTTCCATTACATATGCAGCTAGAGACACGAGCTCTTGGGGCTCTGGTTAGTTCAGATTGTTGTTCCTTTTATAGGGTTGCAGACCCCTTCAGCTCCTGGAGCACTTTCTCTAGCTTCTCCATTGGGGGCCCTGTGTTCCATCATATAGATGACTGTGAGCATCCACTTCTGTATTTGCCAGGCATTGGCATAGCCTCATAGGTGACAATTA
Source organism: Mus minutoides (assembly GCA_902729485.2). NCBI lineage: Eukaryota > Metazoa > Chordata > Mammalia > Rodentia > Muridae > Mus > Mus minutoides. The sequence continues at coordinate 82,247 of LR751645.1, forward strand.
TATCAGGGTCCCTTCAGCAAACTCTTGCTGTCCTATGCAATAGTGTCTGTGTTTGGTGACTGATTATAGGATGGATCCACTGGTGGAATAGTCTCTGGATTGTCCATCCTTTCGTCTTAGCTCCAAACTTTGTTTCTGTAACTCCTTTCATGGGTATTTCGTTCCCTATTCTAAGGAGGAATAAAGTATCCACATGCTGGTCTTCCTTCTTCTTGATTTTCTTGTGTTTTGCAAATTGTATCTTGGGTATTCTAAGATTCTGGGCTAATATCCGCTTATCAGTGAATGCAAATCTAGTGACTTCTTTTGTGATTGGCTTACCTCACTAAGGATGATATCCTCCAGATACATCCATTTGCCAAAGAATTTCATAAATTCCTTGTTTTTAATAGCAGAGTAGTACTCCATTGTGTAAATGTACCACATTTGTGAGCACCAGTCTTGTAAATGACTTTTACACAAAACAGAGGAATGCATACTAAATGCTAACAGGAACCAACTGGGATAAAATCAGTGTTAAAAACTGAGATCAAAAGCAGCCCCACCCAAGATCTGCTCAATCTTAGAAGTCAGTGTCAAGAGCTTTGTGCCCTTGCCATAGTTCCTATTCTAGTCTATTGTATAGTCCACCTTCCCCCTAGGAAGTGTGTATGGGTGTAAGTCAGCTATCTATAGTTCTAAGTATCTACTATGGTTCCTCCTTAGATCACAACCTTCCTTCTTCCTAGATAATGGTAAATTCCTGAATATGGGAGTAGCTTGCCCTGAGATTTCTTTTTTTTTTTTTTTTTTTTTTTTCGAGACAGGGTTTCTCTGTATATCCCTGGATGTCCTGGAACTCACTTTGTAGACCAGGCTGGCCTCGAACTCAGAAATCCGCCTGCCTCTGCCTCCCGAGTGCTGGGATTAAAGGCGTGCGCCACCATGCCCGGCTTTGCCCTGAGATTTCTAACTCTGTGTAGTAGATAGTAATGCCTGATTTCTTTCACTATCTCTCTTACAATACTAGAGGCAATTCTGAATGTCACTGAATTGGCAACATTCTTACTGAATTCAAAGTTCATGGTCCGCTTAAGGACTGACTGCCTAGGAGTGGTGAAGAATCTAACTTAGATATATATCAAAAATAATCCTTAGAGGCACTTATAATAAAGCACTATTAAGGGAAAGTACACAGATCGTTTTATGGACTAAAGCAAAGACAGATTTGGAGCACTCATTATTACAGGATGCCACAGTTCCAGGATACTAAATTTTGGTGAACTTTTTGCCTCTTACTGCATCCAGGCTTTCTGGCCTGTCACACGGGTCACTACTGGAGTAGATGTAGCAACTCCCTTTTTGCTTTTTGCTTCTGTCTTTGTGCCCTAAGAGTTACTCCACTCCTTTAAGGCCTGGGTAAAGCTGGAGCCCAAGTTTCATGGAGGTTGAGCCTTGGGGATCACTGCCTTCTGCTGTTATTAAAACCTTCCAACTTTGGCTTCAGTCTCTTTGGAACACATTGGGTTTTGTTTGTTGAGTGATCTCCTTATCAGCAGTATGGGGTGAAATCACCAAGGTTGCTTATTTTACTCTCTCTGTGTCTTAAACTCTGCCCTCTTTTCCTTATAACTACTGCTTCTGCCTAAGTCAGACTCTTGCAGGAGATCCTCAGTTGTCTGCCTTCAGCTCTTCCTCAGACATGCATGCTCCTTGCTGTTATAGGTCTGGTGATTTCAGCTGTTTTTAACCCATCCTGTGCCCTCACTCATGACTGGAGCAGAGGTGTCCCCTGAGGTCGGATCAGTGATTTACCCTTGGATGATCTTGCAGTTTTTAGCTGCCTACAGGCTCCATATCTTTCTCTTTAGGTTTTAGATACACTTTCACTTTCCTGCCCAACACTAAACTACCTCCCTGATCCAGCCCTTGCCTAGCCCTTGTTCTCTCAGTTCTCATGTTGAAATAAAGACATGCCATCAGTCTGCAGTCCACTGAGTCTCACATCTCCTTCCATTTACCCCCAAACTGTTTAGCATAAGAGCCATTTTTGCTGTTATTGTGTTTTTCTAATTATGATTTTGTCTGATTCATTTTCAAATAAACTTCACTTTGGAATAATATTAGATGTACAGAAAATATCCAAAGATATTGTAGAGAATTATTATATAACTCCTGCCAATTTCAGTTTTCTAAAGTGATTACTGTTTATTACTGTGTCGTATTTGTCAACACTAAGGACCCAACATTGCTATTATAGCTATCAATAAGCTTCAAAATGTGTTTAAATGTAATGTTTTTCCATTAGCCTTCTGTTGCAGGGTACAGTCCAGTTTACCAGGTTGCCTGTGGTTGCTAGCTGCCACATCTTTCTGGTCTCCTCGAAACTGTGACACTTAATCACTTTTTAGGGGGTGCTGGAAGTGTCTCTTATTCAATACTCAATCTAACAACTGAGATCCACTAAGTAAGTCAGAAAACAGAGTGATTTACTGATTTGATAGTTCTCTTTTCATTTTTAATTAAAAATGCTTTTGAGTTTATGATTTTATTATTTCTGGTTTTCTTTACCCCCTTCAAACTCTCCTATATACACTCCTTTCATTCAAAATTAAGACTCTGCTTTCTTTATTAAGTATATATTATTATACTTTATACACTACATATTACAAATACTTCCTACTTATCATATATGACATACGATATATAATATTATATATTATGTTTATTATATACATATATCGATAGTATAAATATAAAACATATGCCACATGTATGTATGATACAGTGTGTGTGTGTGTGTGTGTGTGTGTGTGTGTGTGTGTGTGTGTGTGTGTATGTGTGTGTTTATTCCTAAACACAGCTGATTTGGTCTGTATAATGTTACTTGTATGTTTGAGTTTAGGGTTAACCATTTGATATTTGATAACCAGTTGGTGAGCTTTTCCTTGGGGAAGACAAGTTTACCATTCTTCTCCTGTCAGGATTTCTTACTTGCTTGTAGCAGAGTTGTGGGGCCTGTTCCCAACTGGTATGTTTACAAGATAAGCCCTATTCTCAGGGTCCAGGGACAGTTCTGTTCTTTGAATTTTACTATTTTCCAGTTTTGTCCCCTAACTGTATTTAAAAATTTGAGATTTCAAACTGCTACTATTACCTGCTGTCTTTTCTGCTGGGGCTTTATGTTAGCTACCTTTGCTCCATGGCCCTTGCTATTTTCTGCCTTCTGTCTTCTGTTAGCTAGCGGTGAGACGTATGTTTACAATTTACAAAAATAAGAAATAAAAATGTTTCACATATGTGTTCAACATAAAGTTGAATTTTAAGCTTACATTTTAAAATTCTATAGTTCTCTAGCAATGTATATGCAGTAGATTTCCAGCTGAATAGATTAGAACTCCAGTTCCTCCTTAGTATTTTGTTCCATTAACTCTTTGCCAGCCATGAAATGGAGGGTCAGTGCATTTTCCAAAAGAAGCCTCTTTTAGGAATAACTCTTGGTGCATGACTATGTGGGTTTGGCAATGAGATCAATAACTGGATCTAAAAGAACTGTTAAAAGTGGGCAAGAAGAATTAGGGAAAATCTCTGTGGTGCTTTGTAGCTTTAGGTTTAGACTGTTCCCTCATCTAAAGCTGACCCTGAGCCACGCAGCAGATAACTTTATCCTGACTGACAAGCTCTTATACAGAGAATTGGTCAATGCTTGACTTCACTCCCTTGAACTCCTCTATGTTGCATAAGCCTGACCTAAATGCATGAGTGAATACATTATCTTGCCAACTGGATGCAGAAAGCAAACTTTAAAGTTTACTAACAATGTCTCAATTGACATTTTACATTATCCCCTTTATAACCCTTTGACTAAAATACAATTTAGAGATATCAGAGTTCTGGAAGTACCTACAACTGAGAAATGTAACACAGCTTACAGGGTGTTTTCATGAACATCATCCCTAAAGACTTGTCACCAAATTTTTCAGAATCTGTTGGGGGAATAAAAAGCATGGTCGCATTTGTCTGTAATTTTATTTGTCCCAAGGCCAACCTTACTTTGGAGAAACAAAGTCTGGTGAAGGACATAAAGCTTTGGACCATACTTGTCAGTTCTGAGATTGGTAAATGCATAATACCCTGATGATTGGCAATCATAGTTGCATTGTATACAAATTGAATCCCCAAGAAGGAAATTTGGGCCATTAACGCCAAACCATTTTTTACTACTGTCCCTGAAGGGAAGTTGTTTGGTTCTCCTACCTTTGTGTCTGTGAACATCAGCATGCACATCAGTCATACACCAAGAATTGTTCCTTTAAAAATGCTTGTTTTGAAGAAATTACATGATTTTTTCACTGCCCCTCCATTCTCTGTATGGTGAAGTGTTAATAGTACAAAGCAGTAAAAAATGGTACAAAACTCTGTGGAACTTTGAGTCTACCACAGCTTTGCAGAAGGAGCAGGTGTCCAAAGATTCTGTACCGTAGTGACTATAACTAACAAGGTAATATTTCCTACATCCAAGAACTGCTACAATTCTTCTTCTACATGAGCCCTTGCTGAAAAATGGTTACATGTCATAAAAGCATGGTGAAAGTTTTAGTGGTCCAAAAAGTCTTGAGATTTTACTAATATTATACTCATTTTATAAATTGGAAAAGTTAAAGAACTTGATCAAGTCCTTCATCTTTAAGGTTCAATTCTGGAATTTTATCCCAAGATGTGTCTCCAGAAACTGTACTACCAAATGCTCTGCTAAGTCCCCCTTAGGTCATATATTTAGTGTTCTGTTGCCCTCAAGGTTAATCATTACGTTATTTTTTGAACATATTGAATATCTTTCTAAATAGAGATATTCAGCTCTTTGTAGACATAGCTATGTTACATAGAATGTTAGCATAGTTAATTGAACATATAGATATCCAATAAATACTAATTTATATTGAATTCTAGGTTCAATCCTTTATCATTTATTTTTCATTTATAAAAGTAGGTTATGGAATGAATTGCAATAATAGGGGCATGCAAAAAAAAAAAAAAAAAAAAAAAAAAAACAACACCACTTCCCTCCCAAAGCAACAAACAACAAACAAGCAAACAACAGCAGCAGCAACAACAACAACAAGAACAGCACTTACCTAAGAAGGATGTACAGCAGCGAACACTGCTGAGCTTGTGTAAATATTAGTTACTCTTCTCAATAGCATCTTTATTTCATTTCCTGGGCTTTGTTTTCATGTATTTTATCAACACTGATGAGACAGGATTAGGTTCACGTAGCCACAGGTCAAGTATGAGACCCAAGGTTTTGCATTTACTCTGGCTATACTGTCTTTGTTCCTGGGTTTTTTATGGTAGTATCTATGTCCAAGTTTGTAACCTACCCTGGTTTCTGTCCCTTAAACTGTGTTCTTTGAGCTACTATTCATATCTGGTGATTTTATATTTTACTTGATTAGGCAAGTCTTATTTCTAGCAAACAAGCCTCACTGACCTACAAGGAAACCTGGGTATAACCTAGAGGAGCTATAGTAACATCTCTTTCTTCTCAGACAGTTGAGACTATGACAAATAAGGTTAAAGCCACTAAACAGCATAAATCTTAGCTTTGAGCTTTCTGGGAAAAAGGAAAAAAAAAGATTTTCATAAATGTTTTAAACTATAAGAAAGGAGATTAAACAACATCATCACAGAGAAATATTTTTCTTGCTTGGATAAAATGATAAGATAGAAAAGGCTATGCAGTTGGTTGAACAACTCAGTGGTTGTCTCTTCAGTTGCAGCTTTACCAGAGACCTGCCCTGAGTATCTTCCTAGAGTTGTTTATGTTAACCCTCTAATGCAAACCCCAGTGCTGGGAAGACAGCTCTATGATTGCTCACCTTGCAATTGGGGAAGCAATCTGAGGAGCGCATGGCCGTGGAACCTCCACATGTCAACACCAGTTGGTTTTATTTTCTAATGTACCCTACAAGGAGGAAAAGCAAAAGGAAGGAATCAGAAAATGACAGCCACCAATCAAAGAAAGCAGATGGTGGGACTGGTGGCTCTAGCTGCATATGTAGCAGAGGATGGCCTAGTCAGTCATCAATGGGAGGAGAGGCCCTAGGTCCTGTTAAGGCTCTATGCCCCAGTGTAGGGGACTGTCAGGATCAGGAATGGGAGTGGGTGGGTTGGGGATCAGGGGGAGGGGGGAGGGGATAGGGGATTTTTGGAGAGGAAACTAGGAAAGGGGATAAAATTTGAAATGTAAATAAAGAAAATATCTAATAGAAAAATACCACTTAAAAAAAAAGACAGCTAATGATTATGTTTAGTTAGCTTCTTTATTTTCCTAATATTATTGTAGGTATAATTGCTTTATTACGTTAAAGTAGCTAAATGTGTCTGATAATGATTTATGAGGAAGTTTGTGGGGAGAAGTCATCTCAAATTAAAGAGTATGTTTAATCTTTAAATTTTAATTATAACTAGAAGTAAACAAAACTTTAAATGACTACCATTTTGTAAAGTTTTATAACTTAACTCATGAAATTCCCTATTTTTACTTTATTCTGTTTTAAGGAGTCCTGATTAGAACTCTTTATATTAAGCACTTTGTGGAGGAAAAGTCTTAAATGAGATGGAAATAGAAAAGTAAACAGGAAAGTATCATCGTTGCAATAAGAAGCTAAATGAAATGTGTAATAAGAGTACAATGGGTGTCTCCAACTACACTCGGGAGAGAGATGCTTCTGATGGGCAGCCTTTCACAAGGAGAAGACCAGGATTTGGGGTAATCAAAATGGCTGGGCCACATCTCTTTTGAAAATAGGTTTTCAATGTGTGCAACAGAAAGAATAACATTATTACCCTGAAAAGCTCACAAGAAATTGAAGCAACAGACAAATAAAAGAGGAAGTGTGAAATTGACAGGGTGGTGTGGGTTAGGGTGATAAACCAGCTAACTTGATTTAATAATTTATATTCATGAAAGTAAATAGATCTGCAAGATCATGGTTTTATTTTTAAATGACTCATTTTTAATCGATAAAAGCAAGGAAAAACGTAGAGATTTCTACCTAATAAAAACCCCTTGATAACTAAATCTGAATATGTAATAAAACAAGATTATCTGGAAAGGAAAAATACTGTTTATATTAAGAGAGTCAAAGATAATAATGTAGTGATTAGCCCTGCTTTGAGCATGCTTTATTAACATGATCAAATCGTATTTACTTTGTGACCCTATGTAGAAAATGTTTTCTCACCGTTATGCTGGAAGTTAGCACTTGTATTGTCTGCCTCTAGATTATTCTATCATTAAGAAAATGGAATACAAGAAATAATTGACAAGTCCTTGACAATATTCAAGCACATTCGACGTTTGTTCTGATGATGAGGTGCCAAGAAGTAGGAAAAAAGCTTACTGCACAGCTCATTGCTGAGGGGGAAAATCCCTCTTGTTTTATAGTTTGAGTTCCAAAGTACAATGCAAACTAACAGTGCTTTGTTCTTCCTTCCTGTGATCTCAGTTCATTTATAAGCACTACCTAAGCCTCATTGTGAACATCATCGCCACGTCACAAATACAGAAGTTAAAGTATTGAGAATTTCAATGGTTCTCTAGGGTCGGGTGGTTAAATGATGGAAGAATTGGAAGCAAAATGGTTTTCACGAGTGAATTATCACACTGATTATCCTGCAGCTCTTGCACATACTTGAAAATCTCTTAGAATTTTTCTTTTCTTTTTCTTTTACGATCATGTTGAAGAATACTTGCTTGGGACTTGGTGACTCTCTCAGCCATTACAGCCGATAAAGTTCATGTGCAAAGGAGACCTTAACCAGCAACTTTCAATTTTTGGGTGCTATTAGGATGGTAAGTCTAATTAGACAAAAGTAAAGCATTTTGGACAGGATTAAAACTTAGAGAATGGTAAGATTTCTGCTTTCTATCTGAAATGTCAAGACTGTGGTTGAAGTGGAAAGATCAGTGTACATTGGATTGTGGACAAAGTATGTGGGCTTCATAATTTTTACTTTATACTTCAAGAATGGAATCTTTTTATGTTCCTTCTACACTCCTTTGGAATTTGGTAGAAACTTAACTAAAGCAGTTCTCAAAGTCCAGTCCCTGGGTAGCATCACTGGCATTAGCTGGAAATCTGTTATAAATGCAGATTTTCAGGTAATCCATCCTTCTGCTTGAGTTTCTGAATCAAAAGGCAGGAGCCCCAGACCATTCCAGTGCCCACCAAGGATGGAGAGTCATGGCTGTAACAGTTTCAATATGACTTGGATTTGTTTAGAGTTTGTTTCAGTTAGGAGTTAACATGATTCCAGAAGCTCTCCAAAGACTACAGGTATATATATTTTCTCATATTGCTACTGATATTGAGCTCATAGTAATTTGCATTCAACAACTTGGCATGTTAGTATATAACATCAATTATGTTTGTAAAAATACACTTTGTTAGTATTCCTGGGAAAAGATGATTGTACCTGAAAAATAAAGATATTGTATATTTTCTCTTGATGAATGGACTCTGAAAATGTGGGTTGTCAGAGTCCAGTTTTCCTTTACCCTTTACTGGCTTCATCAATTGTGTTGCCTGTGCTTGTTGAAACAGTTAAAGTTCAGAGAGCAAGGTCTGAATCAAACCTGAGCAGAGCTGTAGCCCAGTTCTACCATCTTCTTGGGCTTGGGACAAGTTATTTAACTTTTTCATGCCTGAATTTCTAACTGAAAAGATAAGTCATAATGATCACTTTATGAAGTTGAAAAACTAAGTATAACTCTTAATAAGCAATGAGCTAATGTTTTTCAGCATAAAATTATGTTTTATTTTGAGTACCTTGAAAAAAATGATTTGTCCCTACAAATAGCCACAAGTATTACATAATTTCTCTACTATGAATGAACATAGATTTTTATTTCAAAAAAAAAAACCTATGGACAATCATTTAGTTTCCAAATTGTGCAATTGATTACTCCTTTTTTCAATAAAAAATGAATTGTTACAAAGACCCTTATAAAGGGACAGCATGCTGCCAGGAAACCAGCCATTCTCTTGGAACCTGACAGGCTTAGCTGGAGCCTGAATTTCTATTTATGACTAAGTTTTGAGCTCAGGGACAAGTTCAAAGCACAGGTTGCTAAGCAAAGCTGAACTTTGCTTTTCCACTTCTATAAAATAAAAGCAATCACATTTTGCAAATGCGTTCATTTCACTGTGCCATTATAAGGAACAAACGACAAACATAAAGGTGTCTGTAAAATGTGGAGTACTGCCTAGATACAAGCTGTTTTTGTTGTTTCCATTATAAACCCTTGCTCATCACCTGCCAAAATATTTATTGTTTGTTGTGGACATGGTTTAGCCTTAGGGATGTCAAGTGAAAGCAAATTGAATAGTAGTCATGGTGATATAATTATTTCCCCCTGAGAACGAAGTTCAGAACTCAGAAAGACTTCACATGTGCTAGTGAAATGCTAAGGGTACCAATGACCTGTGCTATGACAATGGGCCTGCTTGGATTTATATTGGTGTCCATGAGGTGCATGGCACTGCACTGCATCACGCAGGGCCATCAGATGCTCTGTCTTTGAAGAGAAAACGTAATTTCTAACCTACTGTCACTACAGCCTTAGTTAATCAGTTCCCTGGTGCTTCTCTTTATGACTCCAGGCTGTGCAGTCGCTCTCTGGTAAAGCTACATCCTCACAAGGCCTTTGATTTTATTTGAAGTTTTCATGCTCTTCCTTGAATTTTCCATTTTTAATATTTATGAATAGCACCATAGACTTGATGGCAGAATTAAAACCAGCCAAGAAATCTCCTAGGAGCTTTGATCAGGCTGCTTTTCTAACAGAGACACCACTGGCAGCCTCATCTCTTTTGATTGCTCTCTAGGTTTAAACAGTGAGGCCAGTTTGATGGCTTAGTGTGTAAGAACTTTCCACACCAAGCAACCACCTGATCTGTGTTCAGTCCCTGGAATTCACATGGTGAAGGAGAGTAGAGACTCTGACATCCACTTCCACTCATCTACTGTGGCACACATGTGCTCTCTCTCAAATACATAAACATAAAAAAAAATAAGAGAATGTAAGACACATGTTCAAATATTCATATGTTCAAATGCCTTTTAATCAAACAGAGGATGTTATTCTGTTACACCCAGACAAGGTTCCATAGGAAGGCATTTAAGAACATGTGCCGGACCCTTAATTATAGACTTCTGATGATGAACCTGATCCACTGAGAGAACAGTTCAGGCTCAACATTAATTCCAGAAAATTATGGGAGCTTCCTTATACAATATGAAGACAAAACGGCCTGGGCCAAAGCATTGTAATAAAGAACCAAAACAATATTTACAGTCAAATAATTTGTACATTGATTTTCTTTTGTATATTTTCTGATGATTTCCAAATTTTATACCATGAATACGAATTACTTTGGTGAACGGTAAAAATAATAAATAGTTCTGGGGTGTGAAGTCTACAAGGAAGCAGGGTAACATCCTAAGACTTCATCATCCTTGCCTGGACTATTGGAGACAGTATGTGTTTTCTGCAGTGCAAATTGTGATATATCAAAATGATTACATCTATGTTTAATCATTTTTTAGCTGTCTCAATATCAATATAGTAGCAAAATTCATTCTATTCTGTCTTGTACAATATGCTTTGAAAAACTGAATTAAGTAAAAATTTGCAGGTTTTCCACATGACCATGAAGATGGATATGTTAAACATGAACACAAATGTATTCATATAAAATGAATACATTAAAATCACCTTTAGTGAAATGGATATCATGAGATATGCTTACTCTCTTTCTCTCTCTCTCTCTCTCTCTCTCTCTCTCTCAGACACACACACACACGGAAACACACACACAGAAACACACACACAGAAACACACACACACATACACACACACACATATGAAAGTAAGATTAGTCCTAATTGTGAAGATTAGCTTGTCAACAGGCACGAGAAGAGTATAGAGAAGGTAATTGGAAGAGGGAATATGATTACAATATATTGTATATAAGTACCATACTGCCAAAAGTTTTTAAAAAATTAAAAATTATCTTAAAAATCTGTAATTTGGAAGCCAACTAAGAGCTGAAGATACAGATTGTGAATTGCAGCTGAATGTCAATTAAAACCAGGTAATTTGGATAGAGAATAAAATAATGAAAGATGATGAAATTTAGAGCTTTGGACCAACAGCATTGGGATCTTCTGAGAATATGTAACAAATGCAGAATCTTAGGCCCTATTCCTGAGTTCCTGAGTCAAGTATTTTAATGATTAATATGCCTATTGAAGACTATGAAGTGGTCATGAATAAGATGTACTTAAGTCATGGGATGAGATCATTTAGAGATGAAGAGCAAGATGGAGCTAAAGGAAGAGAAGAAATGGAGGAAGAAGAAAAAGGAAAAGGAGAATGAATGCATATGACATAGCTGCATGAGTGTTTAAAAGATGGAGTGTTTAAATGTTGGAGTGAACTTCTCGAATAAATAAGGGATGGTAGTGGAGGAACCAGAGAGGAAGGCGAGGATTAGAACCAGTGCATTGTGCATGTGTGTATGTGTGTGTGTGTGTGTGTGTGTGTGTGTGTGTGTGTGTGTGTGTTTAAGAGACAGAAAGAGAGACAGACAGAGAGGGAGACACACACACACACACAGAGAGAGAGAGAGAGAGAGAGAGAAAGAGAGAGAGAGAGAGAGAGGGGAGATGGTAGAAGGTTGTTTTTAACTGAGTTGGTGGAGTCAAGGAAGAGACACTCCCAGTGTGACGAGGGAGATCTCAATTAAAATCTTGCTTTGTGATAGAAGAAGCACATTTCTTGGGATATGTGTATTCCATTTGAGGTTTGTGATGAAGCCATCGTCCTGAGCTCAGCACTATCACCTAGTGCTTCCTCTACTCATGACTGGTCTCAGGCACAGGTGTGAAAGCACCCAGCAGAGAGATGGAGTTAACCAGGGTTATGATTCAAAAAATGGATAAGAAAAAAAAAAGATTTAAGAAAGGCCCCAGTACAGGGGAATGCCAGGGCCAAGTAGCGGGAGAGGGAGGGGAGGGGAGCAGGGCAGGGGGAGGATATAGGGGACTTTTGGATAACACTTGAAATGTAAATGAAGAAACTCTCTAATAATAAATAAAAAAAGTGAAAAAAATAAAAAGAAAGAAAGTGAGCAAATAAGAGAAGGAGCAATTGAAATTACAAATGTCTTTTGTTACTGTGCAAAATGAAACTTTCTGAAGACAGTTAATTCTGTGTAGCACAGCTTATGACACAATCACTTTTTGGTATGTCTCAGTATCAATGGTGTTTCTTGTCCTGGTACAGCTCATCCCACCTTCAGACATGTAGAATACAGACTGAAAAATGGAGATCCTTTCTCTGTGATGGATATCATTGTGTTTTCAATATTTAGCCATGTATGCAAGGATTCTTCCACAGTCTCACCATCAAGTGAGAAAACTGTTCTTCCTGGTGAGAGAACAAATGAGAAGTGTTTTTTGTTTTTTTCTGTTTTGTTTTGCTGTGGGTGTTTTCCTTTATTTCTTTCTTTTCTTTCCTTTTATTTTTATTATTTTTTTTTCTGGCCTAGAATTTGGTCCTATGAAAAATCTAACAGGAATATCCAGAGATGGGCCATCCTGAGCAAAGCCTTATTTTCTTAGGGCTGTTTAATAGAATTTTCATTGGCTTGGGTAGACGGATACTCCCACTTCTCTGCTGCTGTTTTGGCTTCCCTTGGTTGTCTTGTGACACTATTTCAGGAAGATAACCATTTTAGAGATTTGTTTTACCTCTCAACCAATGGGAGGAATGTGTGGTGCCTTAGCAACAAGGCTGAAGCTAGGGGGAAAAGGAGCCAACTATTAGGAAATGATGTACAGTAAGTTGGCTACAAAACCAGGTTAAACCACTAAGAAAAACGGGAAACTGAGAAACACAAAGTCAGGACAGGGTAAAGCTGCACACACTGCACTGTACTTAGGCTGGGTCCAGTCTGGAGACCTGTTTATTTCCACTAGTGCAAAGCCTGTAAGAGCTACCTGAGTTCATTCAGTTTTACTTACATACTCCCCCTCCCCCTTCTTGTACCAGAATTCCATTATGAATGAGTTCTGAAGCTTTAGAAGCATCTTTACTTTAGCACCTTTACTTTATAACCAGCATGTAAACCCTCTTAGTCTGAAGCTTTGGGAAATACACTAACTCTAACTCTAGGCCCCTGAGCAAGCATTTAACTAATTAGCATGGTAGAGGTGGAGCCAAGCATCCATAAATGTGTGTGGATCTGCAGAAAACAGGGCTGTAAAATATTTAGCTCCCCTCTAAAGTTGCCAGGGATATGGACAATCACCATGTCTGTATGATATTTTTCCTCTTCAACCAAGACAGCCCTGATGGGACAGATCAGTCTCTCCTCTGTTCAGTGTCACAGTATGCTATTTAGAGGCCGGAGGGTAACAGGAAAACCCTATCACATAAAGAAGGCAATAAACAGGCTAGAAACGTGGGAACACTCCTTAATCTCCCCTCTGGCAGACTGAATAAAGGGAACTCTAAGAGCCTGACTGGAACTCACACTGTTTTGAATGTAGAGACAAGGCCCAAATGTTTTTCATTCATTCCCAGGGAGTACTCTATCCAGCTGACTGCAACATAAGGAACTTAATAAAGTAGAAGCAAGTTATCTAGTCAAACTCCCTGCTGCTGATTTTATAATATCAAAATGAAAATAGGTTTAATTTGGTAGTGGTGTAATCAAATTCATTACCATATCCAAACATGTTTTATACTCCCCCCTTGAATATCACACGACTGCTGATTGTATGGATTGCAAATGGGCAAAATTGCTCCATTGTTGAGTCTAGGTTCACTGTGAGCACTGAGGTGTCATTCATCAAACTCCACAGGCATCAGAAGGCTCATTTCAAAAGGAGGATGAGGTTGATAACCGAAGTCATTTTATTTATTTAATTAAAAACAAAACAAAAAACAAAACAAAACAAAAAATGTCATGCAAAGTTTATATGCAATCTCCTGAATCAAACACAAGGAGTTCTTTTCAGAAAAATTGACTTTTCCTACTTCACTGTATGGAAACATTCAGAAGGTGATAAAGTTAGAACTCAAAATTTTTACTCTTATTCTGATGTGAATAGGACATGATTTCTGCTTCTTACATAATATGGAGAGGGCAAGGTACCACTGAACATATTAGTGTGCAAGATTTATTTTGAAATTATCATTAACTTTCCAGTCAGTAAGTAGTGTTCTTGTTTATAACTTTGCATGATGAGAGAGAGAGAGAGAGAGAGAGAGAGAGAGAGAGAGAAAACACCCCAGCATGATTTAATGGGAAATACTTTTAGCTCAAAGATGCATTCTGTTTCATTATTTTTATCTTATGATCCTACCTCTGTACCATCCCTTTAAATGCAAGGATACTCTACACATGGCACAGAACAGACAAATGGTCCTCAGATGCCCTTTAGCCAGCACAAAAGAGTCATTTTAGAAAAGACTTTTTAAATCGAAGCTTTTACAATGTGCTAGTTCAGGGATATATTTGATACTTATAATAACCAGTATTTCAACAATTGCAAAGCCCATGTCATATTAAGAAAAGCTATTCTTCTGCAGGCAATCAAGAAATGCTGAGAGTGGGAGAAATGATCTTCCCCATGGAAGAACTTCTAGACTGCTATTCAATACCAAGAGGTCAGCTTTGAAATCATGTACAATACCAGTAGTATTTTACTTGCACCACATAAAATACCAGTCATATTTTATGGAGTATTCAGGCTGTATTTATAAATTTTGGAATGTAATCTTTATATATATCTATATAGAGAACTAAAAAATAAAAAGGAGGTCATGAATTTGAAAAAGAGCAAGGGCAGAAGTGTGGGAGGAACTGGAGGAAGGAAAGAGAGGGGGAAATGATGTAATTATTTTTTAATTAAAGCTTTAAATACCCACATTCTTCTGGAAACCTTAAGAATCCCTTGCCATTCTAAATGCAAAGCTATTTTGAATGAATGGATTATTAGCCCAGTGAGGAAAGTTTTTGTGTGATTCAGCAATGCATATAAGCTCTGGACCTCTTACTAGCTGATTTCATGCAGATAATGATGCTGCAAGACTGGGGTCTCCTTATCCAAAAACAGAAGGGCTCAGTGTTTGCTTTAATGGCTGATATGCTTTAGGTCTATATCTTATAGTATTATGTGGAATATTAAATGTATTTTAGAAAATAGTCTGGTTTTATTATAGTTTATAGATGCACATACCTTTTGTTAGCATTTCTATTGGCATTTCATGGGACACATTTCTTCTTCAGGCTTTATGTCTCTTGTTTTTGTGTTTTTAGGAATATTTCTATGGGAGGTTATTTGATTTCAGGTTCACTCTTTGAATCACCCTGCCTTACAGTGTTTATTTGCACAACATGAGACTTTCATGAGTAGATAGATATTCATAAATGGGATTTGAACTTAAAATAGTAACCCTAAGCCTTTAAAGCAATGAGGTAGGTGAGACAACATAAATTGATTTGAATTTAGATAGATAAGCTAATTTAAGCTCTACAACTAATTGTACAGGAACATAATCCATTTACAGTCTGAACCTTGGTTTTCTCTTGAGTTGAATACTACATGACCTATGAATTTTCTTTACAGATGAAACAAGCCAATATATGCAAAGTGCCTGGTAGAGCCAATCTCATAAAGTGCGAGATATCTAAAGAGACTTCTGCTTTTTACTTTGGTTTCTTCTTGGTTGTCACCACTTCTTTGCATCTACACACTCAAAATGTCATCAGGAAAAGCTGAATTCACTTTTGTGTGCTTAAATCTTCTCAATGGGAAAATAGGCAAGCTTTTTCTCATGACTTCTGAATTCCTCTTGAATTATAAGATAGATTATTCTTTAATTTTAAATATCTAATTCAATTAATATCTAATTCTATGATGTAAATATCTAACTAATAAAAAATAAAATAATTAAATGGTATAACAATTCTTTTGCTATCTATTAAATTCCCTTTAAAAACTATTCTCACACTTCATTTAATTCCCAATAAATTTCTCACAACATGTCTGAGGGCCACTCTGTGGATCCTGCTGTGCTTTGGTAAATTAAGTTTGCAAGCACTGACTGGGGTCTGCAGAAACTAAATCTTTAATTGTGGTTTTCACACACATTATTTAATGATAACACATTTGAAGTTCCAGGTTCCTTCTGTTTTTAGTGGAGGTGATAATTGGCTCTATTATACCTGTCAGGTAACACATGCTTGCTGTTTCCTAATTCCTTCCTGCTGCTTTGCATATTCCAATTCAAATGAAGCTCCATCAATTCTAAGTGGACCAAGGAGCTCCACATAAAACCAGAGACACTGAAACTTATAGAAAAGAAAGTGGGGAAAAGCCTTGAAGATATGGGCACAGGGGAAAAATTCCTGAATAGAACAGGAATGGCTTGTGCCATAAGATCGATAATCAACAAATGGGACCTCATAAAATTGCAAAGGTTCTGTAAGGCAAAAGACACTGTCAATAGGACAAAAAGGCCACCAACAGATTGGGAAAGGATCTTTATCAATCCTAAATCTGATAGGGGACTAATATCTAATATATACAAAGAACTCAAGAAGCTGAACTCAAGAAAATCAAATAACCCTATAAAAAATGAGATACAGAGCTAAACAAAGAATTCTCAACTGAGGAATAGTGAATGGCTGAGAAGCACCTGAAAGATGTTTAACATCCTTAATCATCAGGGAAATGTAAATCAAAACAACCCTGAGATTACATCTCACACCAGTCAGAATGGCTAAAATAAAAAATCCAGGGGACAGCAGATGCTGGCAAGGATGTGGACAAAGAGGAACACTCTTCCACTGCTGGTGAGGTTGCAAGCTGTTACAAGCACTCTGGAATTCAGTTTGGTGGTTCCTCAGAAAATTGGACATAGTACTACTGGAAGATCCAGCCATATCTCTCCTGGGCATATACCCAGAAGATGTTCCAACTTGTAATAAGGACACATGCTCTACTATGTTCATAACAGCCTTATTTATAATAGCCAGAAGCTGGAAAGAACCCAGATGTCCCTCAAAAGAAGAATGGATGCAGAAAATGTGGTACATTTATACAATGAAGTATTAAAAATAATGAATTTATGAAATTCTTGGGTAAATGAATGGATCTGCAGGATATTATCCTTAGTGAGGTAACCCAATCACAAAGAACACAGATGATATTCACTCACTGATAAGTGGATATTAGCTCAGAAACTTAGAATACCCAACATACAATTTGCAAAACACCTGAAACTTAAGAAGAAGGAAGACCAAAGTGTGGATACTTCTTTCCTTCTTAGAATGGGGCACAAAATAGCAATGGAAGGAGTTCCAGAGACAAAGTTCAGAGCAGAGGCTGAAGGAACAATCATCCAGAGACTGCCCCACTTGGGGATCCACCCCATAAGCAACCACCAAACCCAAACAGTAGGCATATGCCAGCAAGAGCCTGCTGACAGGAATCTGATATAGCTGTCTCCTGGGAGGCTCTGCCAGTGCCCAACAAATGTAGAAATGGATGCTCACAGTCATCCATTGGATGGAGAACAAGGTCCCCAATGAAGGAGCCAGAGAAATACCCAGGGAGCTGAAGGGATCTAAAGCCCCATAGGAGGAACATCAATATGAACTAACCAGTACCCCCCAGAGCTCCTTGGAACTATATCACCAATCACAGAAAACACATGGTGGAACTTGTGGCTCTTATCTATATATGTAGCAGAGGATGGCCTATTCGGTCATCAATGGGAGGAAAAGCCCTTGTTCCTGTGCAGGTTCTATGCCCTAGTACAGGGGAATACCAGGACCAGGAATGGGAGTGGGTGGGTTGGGGAGCAGGGGGAGTAGGGATGGTATAGGTGATTTTCAGAAAGAAAACTAGGAAAGGGGATAACATTTGAAATGTAAATAAAGAAATATGTAAAAAAAAAAATTCCTTAAGGCATACGCATGTACATCTTTATACCCAGGCACACAGTCCTCTTGGTATTCATCATTAATAGAATAAAATATTTTGTTTAAATAAGCAAAAATTAACTTTAGCTTACATTTTATATCATTATTTGGAACTGAGTAGCAATCATAATATTTTAAAACAATTTACACATGTAGTAACTTTTTATGTTGTGAAATGAAGAAAGAAAATGTTGAAGCTCTATACCTCAACCTAGAAGAATATATTCTGGTAATGGGGAGTCACTCAAACCCCAGAAGTTACAATTCTTCCTCAAAAGTTGGCGTTGAGCAATTTAGAAGAAAAGATATTATGATTCACATTCTGATGTCATAAATTCCCTTTTTATGTCCATAAGTGTTCAAAGGGAAACACTCATGTCCACATACATTTTCATTGCCTCTTTCATGATCTTCATGACTTTTCCATCCTTAGCCTTATTATACAGGACAAACAGAAATTATGTGCCCTAGAGACAGCTCCTTCCATGGAGTACAGTAGGCGGGTGGTAATAAATTAATTAAGTACAGAAGGTATGTAGAAGAAACACATTAGGGAACTATTATTTGTCATACAAAAATTCATTACAATAAGTTAAAAGAATCTTTCCCTTTACATTTCCAAAAGCATGATTGAATTCAATTGCTTATTTTTAAAGAAATACAGGAATTTAGCAACTTGAATAAGCACAATTTAACTTGAGCTTATGTGTAATGTCAATTTGGGGTTTATTTGAGAAATACCTGTGGCCAGGCAATGCCTCTCCAAGAAGCCAGGAGTTACTTAATGGAAATCACAGTACAAGCCATGGGATACCTCTCTTTACATTATTTGTCAATGAGTCCTCCAAGCTCTCCCAAACAACTCTGACCATTACCCTTGGTTCCCTATTGTAGCTACATTGTAAGACGCCATTGCTGAAGATACTATACTCTTAACTGGAAGACATTGAGAAATCCATCTGTAATTGGCCAAGGAACTTTATTCCTGCTGGCTGGGTTTCATGCTACCAGAAGGTACTGTGAAGACCTATAGGTGGGAAGAACACCCACAGCTGAACTTTCATACTACAGTACTGACCTGTCAGGCAAGATCTGTCCACAGGTACAACAGTGGTACAAGTCTTCTGTGGTTGACACACAGAAAGTAGACACTTTCTGATTGGACCTGAGGCCTGCTTTACAGGAGAAATCTTACACCTGCTACTGTAATCAAAAGTCAAAAGTCCATGGCTGAAGAGATCATAGGCTCTCCAGTATAACTTACTATTGTTTACAACTATCAATAATTTGATGAGATAAAATTCTATTTATTGACTTGGAATAAGATTAAAAATAAACTCATAAATGAACTAATAGTTAAAAAGAAAACAAAATTTCTGAGTGCATCATTCATATTTGTATAGAAATATTCTTGCTCTGCAGGAAGCCTTATGCCATACTTATTATATCAACATTACTGACAAGGAAGTGAAAACTTGTAACAGCCTCTTCAAAGTTGTTTTCTAATGATGTGCAATTAAATACCAAGTCAAAGGCCATGAGGATACCAAATGGATAATGATTTTTCTTGTTTCTTTAAAGTCAACATAAAAAGCAATGGTGTCTTCATGTATACTTTCTGTTGTTGGTCCTTTCATATACCCCAGCTCCATTCCCTTGTGTATTATTTTTTATTGGATACTATAATTCTGTTCCATATCATAAATAGTTTTGTATGAAGGTAATAGTATTTAAAATATGCAGGAAAATTTATATTCCCTACTTTGCTTAAGAATATTTTTGTGAGCTGGCTAGAAAGAAAAAAATGACTAGAGTTAGACTGTGTAAAGAATCTCTATTTTCTCTTGCAAAATATAGAATAAATCATGTAAATATTTTAATAGAAAACATTTTTTTAGTTCAAGCTATGTTAAAGATTACTGAGGATAATTTTATTGTTGATTGGCTGAAATAATGTTCTCATTTATTAAGTCTGTCTCCTCAAATCATTGATAATGTTGTTGAATCAATAGAGTCTAGGAAATGCATTAATGAATAATAAGCATTTCATTTTTCTACATCTGAGGTAACAACATTCGATTGAGAGGCTGATTGTGTTGCTAATTATCTCTCAATATGCAGGAGTTCTGAAAGTCTGCTGTGGCTGTCATCTGCCTCAGATTTCACATTTATTGATTATGGTAATATCTCATGGTCTCTGGATGCTCTCTCCTCAGGATGATGGAAGCATGTTATATGCTATCCATTGATAGCCCACCTGCTCTAAGTCTTGATTTTCCCATGAAAAATATTCTGATTCAGCATTTTCTAACCTGGGAACATAGATAAAATGAATTATACTGCTTGAACAAAGACTGATATAATACAATTTCCTTCTTTCCTTCTTACACACATGCCAAGTGATTAGACAATTAAGAAATATGTGCTCAAGTAATTTGAACCCTGTAGATTGGCTGTGAAAAATTAAGCTAGATATTGAATTATTAAATTTAGCCCATTCTACACCCTGAAACAGCTAAGTGTTTTACAGAGTAAAACCAGAGGATGACTTATGGGAGTCAGCTCTCTCCCATCAAGTGGGTTCCAAGAGTGAGCCATCTACTTTGCCCCCATAGATAGCTCTTAGATTTTCAGAAAAGAAAAATAATTGAAGTGCTAAATATAGCACTGTAGAAACAAAGAAACAGTTTATATTTTAGAATGACACAGAAAATTATTAATTGATAAAACTTGTAAAGATGAGGCCCAGGAGGTGATGAGCATGTTTGAGATTTTTTTTTTAAAGGTGTTTTCCAGAATGACATAATGACAGTCAGAATTCATGTGTGTAGAATGACATGGGGCAGTAAACACTACATCAAAACAGACATGATGTCATTCCAGAAAGCATCAAAAACAGGACCTTATGGCAGGATGAAATGATAAGATCCTGGTTTGTGTGTGATGGAGAATGGGTATGCTGGTTATAATAAATAAAAATTCTAAATTTCATGCTGATAACTGTTAAGATATACTGAAAGACTATTTACATCTTAATAATTAAAGAAATAGTTTTCTGCCATAAAATAACTGGTATTTCTAGATCATTTCACTTTTTCAAGCATGAGAATGCATAGTAAACAAACACAGAACTTATCTTTTAATTACAAATAATGTTTGAAGGTTGTGATTGTCTGCTATTTTGAAATTGTTGTTCAGAAGTGATTAAGATAGCAATGCTTCTGTGAATATTTTCTACATAGTTTTATCCAAATGAGTTGTTTCATTGACCTGTTTCATATGGATCTTCTTTGTTGTATCGAAGAAAACAAAATAGCATTTCATAAGCAAAAGCAAGATAGTTGATGCTTCATGTAATGGAAGTTTTCAGCATTTCTGGACAAACCATACTGTACACACATTGCTATGAATTTGTACACACATATGATACAACTCAATATGTATAATTTCAAACTTTTTGCTGAGACATTTGTTAATTTTTCATAACATGTGCTATCTACAGTTTATATGGATTTGAAATAATTTGTTCAGTTGTTAGATAAATGAGTCATGAAATTTCTCACTATTTCATCTTATTGATGCACTACAATTGAAAGATGCTAGTTGTTATAGCTAGTGAGTTTGAATAGAACAATGACTCTTGATTAACAAATTTATGATTCCACTTCTATCTAACTTGTTCTGCCTTTGAATAGTAATTATAAAAGGTGTGCGTGTGTGTGTGTGTGTGTGTGTGTGTGTGTGTGTGTGTGTGTACTAGTGTGTGGTATATTTAAGTATACAGCATAATTTACTAAGAAAATGATAAACATGAAACAAAAGTAGAATGAATTTTTAAAGGTTGTTTAATTTGCAATGTTATTTTATGAGATTTTTAGAGTATTTTAAAATAGTTCAAATTTAAACACTAGTTTCGAGTTATTGTGTTTGTTTGAACGGCTTCAATACTCGTTAGTGTACTGCAGGCAAGGTTCCTTGATCTTGTCCCTGCTGCCACCATCTAAGGTCTGAATTAGAGCTGGAACTCTTCACCCAACCCACATCTTGCTTATATCTGCTCCTGTGGTAAAGTCCTTAAAAAATTATCCAACATTGTCCCATGAACTTGAGGTCAAGATACCCAGTAAACTGAAATTTTGCTTCTGTAAACGGCCTGCTTGCTTTATTTCACCCCAAAACTGCCAACCAGGATAGGTTTGTCCTGCCTTTTGAAATTTTTTATTGGATATTCTATTTATTTACATTTCAAATGTTATGCCCTTTCCCAGTTTCCTTTCCAAAAACCACTATCCCATCCTCCCTCCCCCTGCTTCTATGAGGGTGCTCCCCCCACCCTTAAAAGTTCCCTGCAGAAGCAATTGGGGCTGCTCTTTGAAAACTGATTCTCTCCAGACAGTATCTGGCTTGCTTAATACTCTCAAATTCGGACCCTCATCTTATTGATTGGTCTTTGCTCCACTTACTAGCTATGTAAAATTTGACAATTATTTCAACATCTCTATGTTGTAATTCCAGTATTTTTAAAAGGGACATAAACATACCAGTGTCATCACAGATTTTGCAAAGATTCAATGACTTAATGCTTGTAAAAGCATTTAGAACAATCACTGCCATATAACAAGTACTGAAAGTGTATCAGTCACTATTTTTATTTTTGCTTCCTGGTTAAGTAACTAGGTATTTTCTTTTAAAGTTAGAGGAATTGGTTCCATGTTCATGTCACCCATTTTTACTTTTAGTAAGCAGTAATGATACGTCTCTTCCTCCTGCTTCAACAACAGTCGTATGTAACTAACTTTCATTAAATTTGAGTGGCATTCTGTATCTTTTGCTAAAATTTGAATGACTCTGCTCATTTCCATAACTCATCTTCATTGGCATTTTTTCTTCTTTTAGACCTAGCTAACTTATTTAATTAGGTTCTATGTGTATTGCAGATATGTACTTTGTGAATCACAACTCAACAGTACATACCTGGTCACATTCAACGATCATCTTTTCTTACTTTTTCTTTTTTAGAATGCCTGTTGTATTCCCTCTAAGGTTATATGAATGACTTCTTCAAAAGCTTCAAATGATATATGTCAGTCTCTTCCTAAATCAGCTGCTTGTTCTAAAAAAGTACACAGTTGATTGGTGTAATTGTCTTTTCTAGGGAAAAACAAGCAAACTTTAACTGTGCTAGTGAATGCTTCATCTATGGGGTATCATTATAGAGCTATGGCCCAGATCAGAGGCAGCCTAAAGTTGTAAGTAAGCCCAATTAGATGTTCTTCTCTCTTGTGTGAATTTGATGATCACATGAGGCAAGGGAGTTGAATCTTTCCTGATAGCCAACCCAAGTGACCTAGTTTAGTTCTAAATTTAATTTAGCCTTCGATAAACTAAAATTTGTAAAATGAAAGGTTGAAATGTAGGAACAAAGTCTCAGATTTTTAGTGGGCTACTAGTGTCTCAAGAATGACATTGTTAAGTACAATGAGAAATTCCTTTAGTTTTATGTCTGTAGATATCAATAAAAAGCTAGATTATATGGCAGAGAGTAGAAATAAAGGAGAAGACTCTCTTCTTTTTCTACTGCTCCAGTCAACAAAAGTATGGCTCCTGCTTTGCAATTTCTTCTTAGGGTACAAGTTGTTAGTGTGGTGTCACGTCTTGCAGAAAGAGGGTAGGCATTCAACAGATCATCTCATCACAGTTGTACTTCTAGACGAGCTGGCCAAGGGATTGCTAGATGCTGCTACCCTGAAAGGACAACACTGGTGCAAGGTGGACTCTTTCTGGATGTTGTAGTTAGACAGGGTGTGACCATTCTCCAGCTGCTTGCTGTTGGATATCAGCCTCTGCTGTTCAGATGGAAAGCCTTGCTGTCTTGGATCTTGGCCTTGACATTATCAATAGTGTCTCTTGACATTCTTAATGATGTCTCATGAGTGACAGTCTTGCCCATCAGAGTCTTCATGTAGATCTGCCTGTTGGCACCTGCTGCTTGGCTGCCTCAGTTGAAGAGAAAGAAAATAGAGGTCAGGGTTAATTTTTCAATTATATGATTGTTGAACCTCCGCATGGTGAAATAGTGAAGCACCTCAGTTTTGAATAGTCTCTGCTCAGAGCGTGTGTGTGTGTGTGTGTGTGTGTGTGTGTGTGTGTGTGTGTGTGTGTAAAAGTTTGTCCTTTACACAAAAAGCTTCCTTATCAATCTTGTCAGCTAAGATCCATTCAGCCAGGAATATTAAGGGAGGAAGAATATAAGAGATTTGGTGAAATTTCCCTATGCCAACACCAAGTAAACAATTACTAAACACTTCCTTACACAGCTGTGAAGCATACATGTTGCATTTTTATATTCAGAAATATCTATCTACACATATGTATATATAAGAACATTTAATAAAACAAGAAGTCATGAGTTTGAAGGAGAGCAAAGGATATATAGGATGGCTTAGAGGAAGAAAAAGGAATGGTAAAAGGATGTAATTATAATCTCAAAAATAAACGAAATTTTGAAATGGAAAATCTGATTTTTCTTATTTCATCTTGACTTATATGTAATCTATCAAACCTCACTCCAACCTTTTATTTCTTATCCAAATTTTATAACTTTTTAAAAATGTGGTCTCTAATCTTGTGAGATTATTTAGGGACTTGTTTACTTTTATAGTTGAGTTATGAGTCTCTAGAGGGTAAAGCTATTCTATCTATCTATCTATCTATCTATCTATCTATCTATCTATCTATCTATCTATCTCTTTTTTCCCCAAAGGAAAACATTGGGTATATCAACCACACTATTGAGATCACACTCATGATTAATTATTCAAATATGCTTTATTTTGTTTAAATTTGGCCTCTGTGTATAATCCAGTATGGTCTTGAATTATGGTTTTCCTTGTCTGCAATTGAAGCCTGTAAGAAATAAATAAGATTTTAAAATGTATACATCTCTCATAAGTTTCATAGCATGGTTAAAGTCTTTGGTAAGGTTATATTCAGACATCAGAATTTTATTCTCTAAGAGTAGGGAGACTATGAAGACTTTTGTGTAAAGGCAGATATTTTCAGAATGGTGCATAGAAATTGGACTGGCTAAAGATGTCAATTGGGAGATGGTAGAAATGTATCTAAGTAGACTACTATAAGCTCTGGATGAATACTGAATAAGACTTTATTCGGTATTCAGTTATATTCTGAAAATGTGGTGTCCTTATCCACAGTGCATATTTAGGGGATAATAAAGGTGGGCTGGTTAGTTTTTACTGTTAACTTGAAACAAGCCTGGAACATCTGGGAAGAAGAAATATCAATTAAGGAAATACTTCTGTAGGACTGGCCTGTAGGCAAGTCTTTAGGGGATTTTCTCCATTAATGATTGATATAGAAGGACACAGCTCACTATGGTGGCACCACCCCTTTTCTGGTGGTTGTGGGTACTATAAGAGGACAGGCTGAGCAAGCATGGGAACATACAATAAGCATCATTCCTCTATGCCCTTTGCATTACCTCCTGCCTCCAGGTTCAGGCTTTGAATTTCTGCTCGGACTCCCCTAAAACAAACGCTTTCATCCACAAGTTTCTTTTGGTCATAGTGTTTTGTCCCAGCAATAGATGCCTTTAGCTAAACAATATTAGGATTCTTTGACTATGAATCACAAGTGTATTGATAATTGATCTGCTATGGGAGAGTGACTTAGGTAGAGTAATAAATGTTACCATTTGGTAATATTTAGTTTTATTTATAAAATATATATTTGGGGGAGGCTACTAATGATATGCAAAAGTCTAAAGTGTTTTTAAGAGTTATGAAACTTTTCTTGGTTCTAATGTTTGATTTAATTAAAGTCCAAGAGTGATGGGTACTCATAATCATATAAAATTACTATAGGTAATAACCTTTGGATTATCATCTTATGAATTCCAAGAGTGAAATTAATGGACTATAGAAAGTAAATTTTCAAAAGAACTTTATTTTTTGAGTCATACTTGGAAGCTTAAGTGAAGGAAGGCAAAGCTCTCCAAAGTAGGAAGACTTCCTTGGGAATACCAGGGAGGGCATTGAGATAAGACACAATCTATACTGAGTTACTCCAAATTGTGTAAAACAGTGGTTTTTCAGGCTGTGCCCTGACTTGAGAGGAACCAATTTACAAATCGCACTTGACTTCATTTTTGATGGTAGAGACTAATTGCATTCTTGGTTGGATAAATAAGCACTGTCATCTATCTGTCTCCATTCATGCAACACAGACTGATGAATGACTTAGCTGTATTTTTAGAAAATGTGCCATTTTATAAATTTATTAGGATAAAATGACATGTTGGGGAGATATGAATCTATTAAAACCATATAAGAGAAGCATGTCCTTTAACCTATCAAATATGCCAGATCCGGAATGACCATAAGACTCACCTCACATTGGTGTGGCAGTGCCTCCACATTGACCTATCATATAACACTCACTTTATGTGTCAAGAACTGACACGCAGAGGACTCTTGATCAGATGCTTCTCTTTCTGCTGTTCTCTACAGTGCTGGGATAGCACATAGCTCAGGAGGTAGTTGTTACCTCATAAGTATTGGTCTTTTATTTGTCTTTATAAATGGTTTAAAATAAATATTTCATTGAAATAATAGCTCTGAGATTACTTTAGGCTAAATTCTAAGATACAGTAGATAGAACTAGATTATAGAGCTCCAGTTGCTTCTAATTAATTCCCTACATCAGTTTCACGTGCAATTCCTAGTGACGTCACTGCAGAGAATGAATAGGAAGCTACAGTTCTCAGACACCTCAACCATTTTGCGTTTGTTGGACCCTTGCTCAGTTGTGTTTTCAGAATGTGCCAAGACCAGAAAGAATACTTAATAGTTTCTTTTACTATGCAACCAAGTACAAATAACTCAATCAATATCTTCTCTCACTGTGCACACTGAAGAAACTGCAACATATAATTTGGAAAAGAGTATCTCTTCAGTGAGTACATTACTTACTAACCCCACGCACGTGTTCATGAGTAATGTACAACTCAGATATTCAAGATGGAGTTGATAGCATTTGACCTCCATTTTTATCTCTTGTATATTGGCAATTTGCCTAACGTTAACTGTTTGTCACAATTATCTCTAAGCACACTGTTAAGCAATGATCCTCCATCAAAAGGGATGTAATGTAACCTTACTGTTGAACTAACTCCAACTAATGTCTAAAATATGGTGAATTTCCCTTACAATTTAAAGACATTGTATTATACTTAATAGATTTACTTGGATACTACAGAAGACATTTGCACCATTAGGGAGACGTGAAGAGATTTGGCCTTACCATCTCACTTTTCATGTTTCAGCAGTGTTTCTTAAATATTTTATTTCAAATTGATTATACTATAGATATACAATGTTGTGGGGCATTGATTTGAAGGTGTGTTTACAGCTCTTGTTAGCAAGTAGCAATTGATTGCTATGAGAGGTCCCTCCCATCCACAAGCCTTACTTTCTTCATGTACTGAGTGGGAATAAGAATGAACAGTTCTTATGGTGATCTTGAGAATTAGAGTCAATGCTGTATTGACAGCATCTAGAAGAGTACACTGGAGCTTCAGCATTTTGCCAGAGAGTCTTTTACTTTTGCTTTCCCCTATAGAGAGATATTTTGTTAAGCCAGACACATTTCTCTTTGAAAAACACAGATTTAAAAATGAGAAGTCCTTCAGCAGAGATTGTGAAAGGCAATGAATCTAAAATTAGCAAAAAGGAGGCTAATGTGGCCTATATTGGTGTGTAATTCAGGAGAGTCACTGACAGTCTCTTCCTTAGGAATAATAATCTCAGTAACAAGTCAGCAGTGCGTGGAGGAGAAGAGAGCAAGAGAGTCAAGTGAAACACAAGCTGATTTGGCGACAGTGACCTGAGAGGTCACCTATAATAAATATGTCAAATCAGGTTCTAGAGAAGATCATTTGTCTCTGACTCATCTCATATTTTTTAATGAGTCCTGTCATTAAGGTCAATGATCTTAATGCACTATATATATTTTGTTTCCTGTTCATGTTACTTGTAATGATTTGGCTTAGAGAAACCATTGAGGTTCTGAGTTGTGATCTATTGCCTCAGGGTCAGCCCTATGCAGTTGGGAAAATTGGTTTTATTTACCCAAGAAGAATGTCTCATTTGTTCATCATTCCTGAGCCACATCAGATCATTAACAAGGATTTTCTCAATTAACTGCTAAGCCAGCAATTAAGACAGGAGATATCTATTTCAAATAACAAGGTTATTTGAATGTAATTTAGTGACTTCTTGTAATGATGTATATTAATCACACACAGTCTTTAACTGCAAATTATGACTCTCTGTGCCAGTTAGTTGTGACATAAAGAAGAAATGTTAAATGGTTTGCAAATGGCCAAACTGCCAAGATTTACTAATGAGGTAGGATAGTGTAATGGTACCCTTTGGAAAAGTCAGAATGATTTAAAACACAATTTTAAATGACTTTAGATTTACATTTAAGCTTGGCTAAGAGCCATATAGCACTCACTGCATGTGCACATTTATTTGCAGGATCATATAAATTATAGTAATAGAAAGAAAACTTGTTCTACAACTGCTTGTAGCTATAGTCTGCACTCTTACAAACCAGCACACATGCTATAAGCCATGTTTAGAGTAGCAAATTATGTAAAATTATTGTTTATTAAATTCAGTGATGAGATTCTGGTGAGCCTACAGTGAGAACTCATTCATATTAAATTTTCTTATAATAAAGAGGTAAAATTTTTTATTGTCATATGTTTATTTTAATCTGACAAAAATCCCACTGAAATGATGAAAGCATGTAGCTTTCTCTCTTGTTTTTTTTTTTTTTTTCCTATCAGAGGTTACAACTAGCATGCTTTCACATTGGCCATACTTCTGTTCTTAGTTACAGTATAAACGACTCATTTGTCTTGAGTCCACTAGTCATTGAGAAAGGCACGGCAGAGAACTCCTGTCATTCCGACTGATCTTGGTCACTCCTACTGACTTTTGCTGATTCAGCAGAGGCCTGGTCATTTCTGTTGGATAGTGTCACCTTTGCTGATATGTGTTTGGTGATTCTTTTGAACTGGGCTTCTGGCAACTTGACAAATGGATACTGAAATCATTGCTCCAAAGAACTACTTCTAAACAGATCCACATCCCCTTGTCCTATTTACCTCTTTTCTCCCTGACCTTTGGATAGCTAGAAGGCGAGGGGGTTGAAGTGTTAGAAACCCTTATTAAAGTAAGTTTTGAAAAATCTCAGTCTACATTTCAAAACTGAGTAGCAATTTATCACAGGTTCATCTTCCCAGAGTTTATTTTGATTATGGTGAACAACTTATTGTATCCACTGAAAAGTATCACACCTGTTCAGAAGGTGAAAGTGTTTAGTGACTTTACCCCTCATTTTTTTCTACCCTGAACCTGAAACTTAGGAAATAAATAGGAAAATGCATAGGGTACTTTTTCATTGTATGTTGAGTTTTTATAATCCTTATTGTATTAATCTACTATAAAAGTGGACATATTGACCTTTGTCTGGTTTATCATTTCACATGAATGTCTTATGTACAAAGGACTTAAGTGACACTTATTTTAAGGTTTTGTATGTTTCCTGTGTTATCATTGGTGCTTAATACAAAAGAATAAGATTTAAGGGGAAGATCTTTGTCAAAGTGACTTTTCTAATATTTAAAATGGTTCACCACTATAGCTGACAGCCTTAGGATGTAGACAACACCCTGTTATTTGAACTGTCAGAACTGAAAGTGTATAGAGCTATAACTGATGGAATCAATGTACTAACTGAAAAGCCCCACACTAAACTGGTCTCTGGCTCTTTAATATTTTTTAAAAATCTCAAAGTATTTAGGCTTGCCATCTGTCCAGCTAAAGTTATTACTGCTTTCCATTCAATTATTGTTCCCTGGATGGTACTTATAATTCATTCAACTCTCTCATATTTGTGAAACCAAATATGTGAGAGAATATTGAATAAAGTATTTTGCCTTGGAAATAGTTTGTCCTAAACACACAAAACAGGATCAAACCCTCTAATGCTTCATTTGCCTAAATTAACATATAGTTGAATAACATGATTGTTAGTAGGCAATATAAAACCAAAGGAAACTTAAATGCCCGAAAATTCTCAAGTACAATGTCAAAACTTGAAATGTTTGCATTGCTCTATGAGGAAAGAAAGTTTCAAATAACTTGCTAGGGGTATTTTCAAGCACATATTTATTGAATTTTTAATATATGTTAGTTTAACTTAATGTTTTAGTCAATTTGGCTGAATTTAATATCTTTTAATTAATTGTTTTAGTTATATGTATGAATGCTTTTCTTGAATATATGTGTGCACACTATGTGTGTGCCTGATACTTTAGGAGTTCAGACAAGAACATGGGATCTTCTGGAACTTTAATTATATGCAGTGGTGAGCTGCCATGTGGGTGCTGAGAACTGAGCTTACACTTTCTACAAGACTGGGAAGTGCTCTTAATTGTGGAGCCATCACTCTAGACCAAATTGGGCTAAATTTAAATGAGGAGAAATATTACCTACAAGTAAAATTTCCATCAATTAAATAAATAGCATTTCTAGTGAAAAGAATTAGAGAATTACTAAACATTTACATGAATCAAAACTTCATTTTCCCATCCATTCATACTCCTCAATAAACTTACTTTACAGAGTGTACAGCAGGGTAGCTTCTGATGCTTGAGAGCTGAAGTTGTACTTTACTTTGATCAGTCATTTTTGCCAAATAAAATATTTTACATATTTTATCATGCTTTGTTTTATTTACCCCCAGAGAAGCTTTCATATGAGAACACTTGACAACTGTATAAAAATTATTGAATGGAGTTGTCAACATTTCTTTTTTACCCATTTTATATTATCACTTAGCAAAAAAAAATTGTATTGAAAATAGTCTAACATACAAGTCAGTAACAGTTGCAACAAAAACAAATGCTGTTACATTATTTTTTAGTATTTATTTTTTTTTTGAAAAAAATTTTAGATATTTTCTTTATTTACATTTCAAATGTTATCCCATTTTCCTGTTTTCCCTCCAAACCCTCCATCCCATCTCCCCTGTCCCTGCTTCAATGAGGGTGTTCTCTCTACCTACCCACCCACTCCTGCTTCCCTACCCTCACATTACCCTACATTCATAGAGCATTATGCCTTCACAGGAGCAAAGGCCTCTCTCCTCCTGGGTTTGGTGACTGTTTACAGGATGGAACCCCAGGTGGAACAGTCTCTGGATGGCATTTCCTTCGGTCTCTGCTCCACACTTTGTCTGTGTATCTCCTCCTGTGGATATTTATTTCCCCCTTCTAAGAAGGACCAAAGTATTCACACTTTGTTTTTCCTTCTTCTAGAGCTTCATGTGATCTGTGGTTTGTATCTTGGGTATTCTTTGCTTAGGGGCTAAATCCACTTATCAGTGTATGCATACCATGTGTGTTCTTTTGTGATTGGGCTACCTCACTTAGGATGATACTTTCTAGTTCCATCCATTTACCTAAGAATTTTATTAATTTATTGTTTTTAATAGCCAAGTAGTATTCCATTGTGTAAATGTACCATATTTTCTGTATCCATTCCTCTGTTGAAGAATATCTGGGTTCTTTCCAGCCTCTGGCTATTATCAATAAGGATTCTATGAACATAGTAGAGCATGTGTCCTTGTTATATGTTGGAACATTGTTTAGGTATATGCCCAGGAGTGGTATTGGTTGACCGTTCCTTCAGTCTCTGCTCTATCCCTGCATTTCTTTTAGACAGGACAAATTTTGGGTTGAAAGTTTGTGGGTGAGTTATTGTCCCCATGTTTCCACTGAGAAGATCTTCACCAGGCAAATTTTTACAGGAAGAAAAACTAAAAACATGTATCTTATGAATGTCAACATCAGCTGCATATATGGAAGAAGATGGCCTAGTTGGCCATCATTGGGAGGAGAGGCCCCTTGGTCATACAGACTCTATATGCCCCAGAACAGGGGAATGCCAGGGCCATTACGTGGGAGGGGGTGGGTAGGGGAGCAGAGCGGGGACGTGGGAGGGTAAGGGAAAATTTCTGGATAACATGTGAAATGTAAATGAAGAAAATATCTAATAAAGAGAAAAAAAAAGAAAAAAAAAACACCAAAATATTAGCAAATAAAATCCAATTTATAAGGTAATTATATTCCATGCCTGAGAAATTATTATCTTAGATATGCAATGCTAGTTAAACAAACAAGTCAATTATGTAACCCATATATTCTAAGGAAGAAAAAAATCATATGACTACATAAAAAGATTTAAATATTACAAGGGCTAGATTGGTGAGTGAGTGAACAAAGTATTTGCTATGAAAACAGTGGGACTGGAGTTTGAATTTCCAGGACCAATGTAGTAGTATAGTAACCTGATTGTAACATATTACTGTAAATGATTGTAATATAAGACTGTAATAAGTGAAGACAAGGCATCTCTGCAGCAAGCCAGCCAACTGAACTGGAGGAATCTCCATGATATTTAGGTTGAGTCAGAGATTCTGTCTCATTAAATAAAGTGGAGAATAATCAATAAAGACACAAGATGTCAAGCTCTGGCTTACACACACCCACACACACACCCACATACACACACACCCACACACATGTTCATGTATGTGCAAATGCATACTTATGAACATATTTATACACATAAGTGACTATCATACACATAGACATTGAAACAAACAGAACCACAATAACTAGGTATCTAGAGAAACTTCTGAATTTGAGAAAGAATATTTACTTGAAAAATTTGCTAACATTTTATATCAGGAGCAAAAGATGCCTTGAACACATGTGTAAAGAATAATTGAAATCTTGATTGAATGTATGTTGTTGATGTGGTCACAGCCATTTATGTACCAATGTCTCAAACTCATGGAAATTCCTGCAAAGCCATAAAACTTACCTGCATATTTTGATGCTTACAGTGATGACAACGTTTCCCTGTGGTCCAAGCATGGATGTTGGCAGTGCATGCAAAATCTAGCAACTGCAGTGTCCCCCTCTAGGATGTTTACATCCTGATACTGATCATCTACTGAGATCTACTAAGATTAACAATCCTCTCCCCCCTCTGCCTTACTTAGTACACATGTTGAGGCTCCAGTTTCACAGCAGTTTGTACTGCTCCATCACAATGCACACATACCACCTGACCCCTGCTTTTCTGCACATGATCTTATTATTCCTTTGCTGCTCCTAGTCAGTGTTCTAGGATCCAAGCCCTGTTGGATTCAGGTGATTATATTCCGTAGTGAGAAACAAGTGGCTTTCTATCTAAAATGAGGGAAAAAATAGATATGTTCTCTCATATTAGTCAAGACTGTGTTTAAACAATGGCTACTGCAGAAATAACAAAAGAAATAAAAACTCTGTAGACTGAACAGAAAAAAAAATCTGCTACATAGAGATCATTGAGGACATAGAAAATTCCAAAGACCCAACTATTCTCTGGGACTAGTCATTGATTATAACAGAGTGAGCAGACACAGGTTAATAAACAAAGTTAACTGATTCCTAAATGCATAATATGAATAGCTGTTTTTGAAATAAAGTAAGACATTTATTTAAAAATTAAAAACATAAAACATCTACAAAGTGAAATATGTAAATGTTTAGAAAAATATAATTCTAATGTAACACCTATCTGAAAAAGAAAAAAAAAATGTATAGAGATCAAAAAAGGAAATCCAAAGCAGTCTGAGAAAAGGGTAGTCTGTGTCCATGTATAGAAAACCCCGATATTTTTAAAGTGCCTTTTGCCTTTGCCTTACAGTCAAGTGCTTTGTGAATAATGGCACTGATTTAAAAGAGGTGATATGGAAATATAAAAGACTCAGAATATCCAAAATAATACTGACAAAAATAAAGTTAGAAAGGCTGACAGTGTTGACTTAAGTGCTTATTCCACAGCTATTGTAATCAAAATGTTGTGATACTGGTGAAAGAAGAGACAAATAGGTCAAGAGAACAGAGCAGTCAGAAACATACCCAGCTGACACAAATAAAACAACTGGTATTTGACAAATGAGCAAAGAAATTCAATGGAGAGACAACACTCTCTCATAAAATGGGACTGGGCAGCTGTGTTTCACTCAAAAGTGCTCTGAAGGAATCTGGGTTTAGACTATTTATCTTTGACAAAAATTAACTCAAAACACATCATAGTTCTAAATGTCTAACAAAACTATGTTTCTATAAGGCTTGGTGATGAATTTTTAGATACAAACTAAAAATATTATCTAACAAAGAAACTAAAAAAGATCAATTGGACCTTTGTTACCAAAATAAAAATCTTATTCTGTGTAAAAGTCACAGATGGTTCAGCACTTTAGAGCATTTGCATGGGACCCAGGATCAGCACCCATGTGTTAGCTTATGACCCTCTCTAACTCTAGCTCTAGGAAATCTTCTGCTGAAAATGCAGCAAATGTGTGGTTCACCTACAGACTTGCAAGCCCAATATAAAATAAATACAACTTAAAATATGAAAATATGACAGGTCATAAAGCTGGTGGATGATCTCTCTGAAACACATATGTTATAAAGGGCCCATTATCTAAAATATAAAAGTATAAAAATTTCAAATGAGCTCATCAGCATTGGCTCTAATCGAATATGATTTTGCTTTCTATAGAAGAAAATGTGTGCATATACTAAAATTCTCAGAGAAAAGACAATAGATTACACAAGTAATAATACCAAGGGATGATCAAGGCTGAGAGGTTGTGGTGTACAAACCAAAGAACCGAAAGGACAGCTAGCACTTCACCAGAAGCCAAGGGTGATTCTCCCTTACAGTCATGAGAGCAGTATTTTTGACTTGCATCTTAACTTCAGATGTTTAGCTTCCAGAACGATGAGACAGTCAATTTATATTTCTCTAAGCCATTCAACTTGGGACACTTTGTTATGGGAATCATAGGAAAGAAGTATAGATATGCTGAAAATTTATTTTAAGCAATTGAAACTTCACGTTCATCCAAGTAAGGTGAGGATTTCAACAACTTGCTAGGGAGTAGGATGTAGTAAGGGGCCAAAATCAAAACTAACTCTACATGAATGTTTATAGCAGGTTTATTAATTGACAAAACTTGGAATCAATCTAGATAGGTTTTTAGTTGGCAAATAGATAAATAAACGGTCAATGTAATGGAAAATTATCTTTCTGCTAAAATGAAATGAGTTATGGAGCCATGAAAAAACTTAGAGATAGCTTAGCTTCATGCTAATAAGGGAAAGAAACCAGTTTATAAAGGCTCCATGATGTGTATGTCCAAGTGAATCATGTTCCGGTAGAGTAGAGGTACGACTCTGAAGGTAGTGAAGGGCTTCCTGACTTGTGAGGACTCAGCTGGAGTGATGGGAGCTAGAACAGGTGAGTTTCAGGGCAGTGAAGCTGCTCTGTATAGAATGTCATTGGTGGGTACACTACACTATGCCAAAAACACACGTAAGTATACCAAACAGTGTGAACCCTAATGTTGGAATTTAGGTGCCACATAAATTAATACATTAGAAACTGTGACAAATGAATTCCATTAATGAGGAATGGGATAGTGGAATGGGAACTTTCTCTGTCCTTTCTGGTCTCCCCACCCAGCAAACCTTGAACTGTTTTAAAATCTGAAGTCTAATAATGAAAATATTCTCCAACATTTATTAGTTGTGTGTGCTAGGATGCTGTTACCCTCTTTGTTTTCAACATTCTTATACTTACTTTTCTTTTTGATATTAGAGAAAATACTGGTTTTCTTTTAAAATTTATTTATTTTTTTATTTTTATGAATGCCAACCTGCTTGTATGTGCATATATATGCTGCCACATGTATGCCTGGTGCCCTGGAAGCCAGAAGGTCTCACATTCCCTAGATTGGAATCACAGACTATTGTGAAATGACATGTGAGTACTGGGAATAAAAAACCTGGTTCCCTGGAAGAACTATCACTCCAGTCTGAAACTCAGTTTTCTTTTTGTAAAAAGAAGTTAAAGATCTGCCTACCAAAATAGTTGTGAGAATTAAATATGTTTGTAAACTGCACAACACCAGGCCTCCTTCTTATTACTGATCTAAAAATATTGCCAATTAAAGAGAGAAAGATTTCATAGATGGCAATACTAGCATTTATATGAAAGAAAGGATGCTCTGACATCGCTACAAGGTGGCCAATTATGTTTTTAATAGACACTCCAGAATAACATTCAATCTCATTGCTTTTCTCCCTGGGATTGTGACTGGTACACAGTAATCAATCAAATGAGAGACTCCACTGGCTACATGTTTTTACAAGCAAGGGTTGGGAGGGGGGTGCTTTGCAGCTTCCTGACCTAAGGCACACATGGAAATGTAGTGTGGAATTTACAAAGTGGAGTTACCATGACAGATAACTATGGACAGAGCTTAAATGCTTCCTCCCTAGTGCTCCATTAAAGCAGCCCTGCTCAGACAAGCAAGAATTTAGAACCATACTAGTGAACATATGAGCTCCTTAGGGATGCTTAATAATGACTTATCTCTTCTTATTTTATTAAAAAAATTTTGCCTTCATGAGCAGGTAAGTTTGGAAACCAGCTTTTTGTTGTTTAACTCAATTTTTAACCCTGGCAACCTAAAGCTCACAGACTGGTGGCAGCATTTGTAAATTAAAGATTACTTTAATCTTCAGTGACAGAGATTTATGAAATATTGCTTTACATTCGTGCTTCATGTGCTCAAGCAAATTGAGTTTATTTTATAGACAAAAGCAATTTGAGGAAAACCATAGATTACTTTGGCTAGTGAAGGGTATAAATTATCTCTAACTAAATTTTGGCAGTACTGTATGTTGAGCTATTTAGATAAAACATGTTTTTGACATTTATTGCCAAATGATACCCTCTCCTAGACTCCTGTATTCTGTGGAGTTGAGCATAAAATGAATCATTAAGGGAATTAGTAATCCTTTCTCGACATGAATTGCATTACCCAAGGATGTGAAATTCTGAATGTATTTTTCTAAGTAAATTATTGTGAAAAGGTACCCAAACCTATTATGATGAATTTAAGGTATGCTGAAACATTATACGACCCACATGCATAATTTGTAGGCAAATTTGCTCCCATTATTTAGGAATTTTATGTATATTCATTCCCACAGGGTGCAATCCCACATGGGGCTGAGATAAAGAATCATCTTGCTGACAGTTCTTTCTCATATTAAGAGAGAAGTTCATTCAGTGCTCTGGGCTTTCTAGCGGACATCCCACATCCAGTGTGGGCAATGTAGTTATTATCATCCCTAGAATAGAAAAGAGGCATCCATTATGAAGAAAGCCCTATACTTGAAATAAAAATATGTATGCTTAAAACTCCAAGTAACATAGCATTTAATGGGTAAAGGCTGCTAATGTGTGTTTGTGTATAAACATTAAAGCATAGCAAATCCCACAGACTCAGTAGCTGAGGAGGTGTGAAAGATGAAGAATGGGTAGGTGATTACAAAGACTCCACTGAACCTGGGCTCAGAAAAATAATTATTTGATAATACTTACGAATGAATTAGAGCAATACTCAAAAGGAAACATGTATGTGTGGGGTATGCGTGTGCTTGTGTGTATGGGGGGGATATGTGTGTGCTTGTGTGTGTGCATGCGTGTAGCAACTACTACTTAACAACATTTCACTTCCACAACTTAAAATGAATTATTTTGGTTGCCAGCAATTTGGAAGAGAATAATGTGTCTTAATTAGTAGTTTGCCTTTTTACCCCTCCAAAAATTTTTATTTATTTCTAAATAGCCTCAAGAAAAACACTCATTCATGTCACTTTTTAACTCTGTTGTCTCTGAAGGCTACAGCACTCAGCCTTTCCCCTTGGCTGACACAAATTAACAGAGAAGTTGCGCCTGTATATCAAGACCTCCCCAGGAGGGAAGTTAGACAAGACTGCTTCATTCATCTTGTGAGGGATGTTTACTCCTGTAACAGCTTCTGTACTTTCATGGCTATGGTTGGTCCCTTTACATTCTCTGTGGTGCTTAGAGGTGCACAGCTATCACCTCATCTCTTTTCTATGCACTTGTTTTGTTCAGTTAGGGATCCCTTCTTTCATGTGTAATTTCCAATGCTGGAAATTACATTGTATCTTTTAATGGTTATCCTTACATTCTTTAAATTCACAAGTATATAAGCAGTATTTTTCCTTCAAGTTTACATAAGATTTGTCTATGTTACTTTCATTTCCTGCAGAAAGGGAGAGCTGGACACTGATTTTAATATTGCAACAATCTTTCTTTCTATTACTGTCTTTTACTATTATTATAACAACTTTTAAAGACAGAATTTACAGTTAAATATTAATCTAACACCAGGAATGTGATTACTAGTGGCGTATGCATTCCATTCCTCAGTTCTAGGTCTTCTTAAAGCTGACATTCCTGTTGTAGCTATTGCGCCTCTAGGATACTTTCTCTTAGTATATAGAGGTGTCCTAAATTCATGATTATTATCTAAAGTAGCTAGGTAGGCATAGAAGGCAAAGTTGTATCTTTTCCATGTAACAATATGCACCTAATGTTCCAGTATGTTCTGCAGTCTGCTTTGGCTCATTTTCCTTTCAGGTCATTTACAAGTAGTCTCATTACCCTTTTGTTCCCTAAGTATAAATAATGAGATGAATGCATCGTCCTCATAACAGGTGTCTTAAACACAATTTCTTTCACCATCTCCTCCTGCTCCTCTTCTTCCTTCTCATCCTTCTTCTTCCTCTTATACTTTTTCTTCTTCCTCCTCCTCTTCTCTCTGTCCCTCTCCTTCCCCCTCTCTTCCCTTCCTTCCTTCCTTCCTTCCTTCCTTCCTTCCTTCCTTCCTTCCTTCCTTCCTTCCTTCCCTTCCTCCACTCTTTTCCTTCCCCTTTTCTTTCTTCTCTTCATTCCATCTTTCTTTTTCTCTATTCCCACTCTCTTCCTGCCTTTCTCTTTCCCTCCCTTCATCTCCTTTTCTCCTACCCTTCTCTCTTTTCCCCTGCCAACTAGATAGCCTAGGTTGGCACTGATTTCATGATCTTCCTGAACCATCTTCCTGAACCATGGGAAGGTCTGTGCTGCTGATTATGCTGCAGGCAAGATTAGTACCTTTTGAATCTTGCAGTTTACAAATGACTGATGTCAAAGCCTGGTATCTTCTCTCAAGTACTTAACTACCTGGCCCTAAATGACAGCTCTGCACTGCACCAGAGAATAGCAGGAATTAACAGCACCGTGTAACTCCTATACTAGTCTCTATGTGCTACTTCCCACCTAAATGCTTCATGTGAGGCACCTTCACTATAAAAATTTAATAAAATAAAGAAAGGAGGATGTTTTACCAGGATCTGTTTAGTCCCCTGAGAACTGGGACAGAGATTAAGGAGAGGCCACAACAGGTAGTCTGCTACAGAGCTTGGGATGGGACTGGGGTATTGGATTTGGAGGAGAGGAGGGAGAGAGTAGCGATCTGCAGCTCACCTACCTGCTCCACTTGCCTACTTGCCTCTCTTTTAGGCATGGGTGGAGGGTTCCCATGGAAAGAAATCCCCCTAGAGTTGGGGCCTGGATAGCTGTGTGAGTGGCAAGGAAGGTTAGGGGAGAAGATCATGGTCATTCACTAAAGATGGAGGGTGGTGAAAAGTCAGGGAGGTTGTAGCAAGTTGTCTGCTACAGGGTTGGGTATGAGAATGAGGAATTAAATTTGCAGGAGAGGTAGGAGAGGTGAAAATCTCACTTAGTCTGTTGGCTTCCCTACATGGAGTGGATGGCATGTTCCCCATTAATTCTGGTTGAACTTTTTTAACAGCAAGATATCCTCATTATTACCTCTTAATATTTATATCATTTGTTTATTTTTTATGGGAGATATCTTTGAGCAGCTAAGCATGAATATATTAGGCTTTGTGATTTATGCCATGTTTACACAACCTTACAAAAAGTAGATTTGGTAGAAATAGTTTCTAGTGGTCAATCAGACCACTATCCATTTTGTGGAATTATGATATGCACAGGTATTATTATTTCATACATTTTCTTGATTGTAGCAATACACATAATTTCAGACAAAAATTCAATGTAGAGCAAGGAGCACATAATTTTTATCTTGAAGATGAGCATACTGTAACTGTAATCCTTTGCCATCCAAAGGAGTGGCTCCTTTCCGAGAAACTGATTTTAAAAACCACAAATTATGTACAATAATGGAACCTTTGATCTCTGGCTAAAGCTGAGTCATCACCACATCTGTCAAATTAATAGCATGTAGTTTAAATCCTTATGATTACTTCACAGGAAGATGTAAAAGCTGACATATTAGATTCAAACTGGTAACTACGAAATTGAAGCAATATGTTTTTCTATTCATAAGATTCTCTTACAGATGAAGATTTGCTTCATGTTCTAGAGTCTACTGTAAAAATCCTGTAAAATGAAAAATCTATTACAATATAAGCCTTTATATTCTGATTCTATTTTCATTTTTATTTAAAAATGGCATAATATCATACTCTCCTGTATCATACTGAAACAGACTGCTTGTAAAGAAAAGTTTTAACAGTTTGTGATTTAAAAGAACTGTGAATGTGTGTGTGTGTGTGTGTGTGTGTGTGTGTGTGTGTGTGTGTGTGTGAATTTCATCATATTGAGAGAATGGCTTTCTAAATGTCTTACCTATAGAAAATAAAACAACCAAAACAAACTGAAGAGTGTAAGAACTATGGAAAAGTAAGAACATTATTGAAAACAAGTATCTATAGCCAAAATTTAACTACAAATTTTAACTTAAATGCTTTTAAACAATACTGAACTGAGACTTGCATTTAAATCTTGAATATATATTGTATTTAAATATTTAGAGGGAAATCTATATAGTCTATAAGGAAAGCTTCAGTAGTAAGTATGTTCAGTATACATTAAACATTTAGAGGAGTTGCAAACTTTCAAAATGATTGTAAAACATAGAAATCTTATATACTCCATTTCATCCTTAATATTGCAACTTAATGAGCCGTATTTACCATATTTGTTGAACCAACATTATACATTATTAATGAAAGCTTATACAATACTTATATTCCTAATTTTTCTCTCTCAGATTTCTTTTCTGTGTTAGCATCTGTATAACATTTGCAGCTATTGTCATACCACCCCTTTCCTCTTTGGCACCTTGTGGCTGCAACACATTCTTTGTCTTGTCTCACTTCTGAGGACTTTCAAAGTTTTGATTATTCCTAGTCAGATGACATTTTATATAGTCTTGCTTTACTGGTATTATTTGATGATATCTTAAAATGAGATTTTGTGTATACCATGCATATGCATGGTTTCTTTGTCTACAAAAATCATGAAGGTGACATGTGTTCTACATCAGGCATACATAAACTGACAAGTTTTATATTGATGTTAATTTTTTTCTTTTTTATTAGATATTTTTTTATTTACATTTCAAATGTGATTCTGAAAGTGCCCTATACCCTCCCCATGCCCTGCTCCCCTACCCACCCACTCCCACTTCTTGGCCCTGGCATTCCCCTGTACTGGGGCATATAAAGTTTACAAGACCAAGGGGCATTCTCAACCAGCTAATTAAAATTAGCATCAACATAAAACCAGAGACACTGTTGATGTTAATTTTAATTAGCTAGTTGAGACTATATTTTTAGATATCTCCAGAACTAACACTAACCCATATCTTTCCATATTAAATATTTTGGCTAGATGTAGCTATGTGCCACTCAGACTTAAGGAGTAAAGAGGAATCTGCTTGCTTCCTGTGTGTTAGCTACATACATTGTTTGAATTTAACTCTGCAAATGACTATCCATTTTATCTTATTCAGTCACTTACATTTACTAGTATGGACTCATTTTTCTTACACTCTTGAATTCAGTAATAATATATCTATAGCTCAACTTATCATATCTTTGGCTATGGAGGATCTTTCACTTGAATCCTGGGTACCACTGTTCATTTTTATAACTCAGAACCACTGCTCCTCTTTCTCTTCTTTAATTACTCCCTCCCTCTCCTTTACTTTCTGCATCGTAGTAACCCCTGGCTTTACCTTTTGTATTTTCTATCTTGGTCCTAGAATCATACATCACTTTAAGATCCCTTGTACATTTTTTGAAGTG
Organism: Mus minutoides; assembly: GCA_902729485.2. Lineage (NCBI taxonomy): Eukaryota > Metazoa > Chordata > Mammalia > Rodentia > Muridae > Mus > Mus minutoides. The sequence continues at coordinate 124,508 of LR751645.1, forward strand.
CAGTAATACAAAACATATTTAGGTAGAGTGTGCCTTACTGTTCCTTGTATGTCTTGGCTTCTTTTTTCAATTTGGAAAGCAAGGAATTCTGTGTGCTAACCCAAGTTTTACAAATAGATTGTCATTTTATCTATCTTTACTAGGTAAATGTAAATTCAAACTGAAGATGACAGCTCACCCCTCACTGAAGGAATTATCCTGCCTGTCTACCTTTACCTCCAATATTTCATTTCAACATGCAGAAAGTTGGATCTGATTTCTTATACATTACTATCTGTCCATGTGAAATATGCATTATAGTAGCTCCAGACGTGTTAAATGTGCTCTTGTGAAGTGCCAAAAGGTTACATCAGCTACAGCACAGCACTTATGCTCTGTCTCTTTATCTTTACTTTCAGTGGCTCTGTGTCTAGAGTTCAGAGAACACCCCTTTTCCTATTATTCAATGAGTTTGATTGTCTCCAGGTCCTTTTGTCACTCTGTATTGTTATCCAAAGTGAATCATTTTAGTTATTAAGGTTCACTCTTTATGCTGCAAAGTTGTATGGTATTGATGCATGTTTAATGTCAATAGAGTTTTATAAGATGGTTTCATTAAATCATTGCAATTATTAACCCATTTGTCATGTTTTTGCTTTACCTTTTTCGGAATAACATACATGGATTCATATTTTTTTAGAATTACTTAAATTTATAGGAATATAAATTTAAGATTCTTCCTTGTTATTTAATTGACTCGATAGATCCATTTTTACCCATTTTTTTGAGATAGAAAATAGCTGTGTCTAATGGCCTCATACCTCCTACAAAGGCCCACTAGGAGACTTAAGACACTGTTATCCTTGGCTATATTCATAATTGTGGGTAAAAATGGTTTCTACAAACCCTCAACTTATTCTAGGCTCCTGCAGAGACAGACTTCTAAGTGCAATATGATTAAGAATATGGCTGCATCTTGGTAGCAATGATAAGAGACAATTTTCCATAAACAGTAAAGAAAAAGACCCACAGTTAAACCACAAGCTGGTCATATAAATATGAATACAAAGAGACTAATGAATCATCAAAGTCAGAAACCAGCGACCCTTACAAGGTTATTGGCAAGTAATGTGGGCTAAGGCTAGTGGCCAAAACCTTAGCTATGGTCAATAGCTATAGAGGAGGAATTCACTCATTACCAGATGATAATCTGGTAATTAGGTGAAGAGCACAGGAATAATGTGTAATCATCACCCTGGTTGGGCCAGGAGAATATACACACAGTATAGAACTCAATAGTTGGCTTGACCCATGATAAGCACAGAATATTAGTCAATATCAATAGATATTATCCAAGACTTGGCAATTTTCTCACATAAATCTTGTTAAAGCCCTTAGGCAAACAATTCAGAGGAACCACCTTTTTGAGGACCCTCTCACATTACTCATGAATCCTAGTGTTTCTGATAACCCATTTCTGGAAACCTCCATTACAGCAGCAACGCTTGTTTTATTTCACCAGTAAATCTCCTTAAATTAATATTTATTTCTGTATAAAAATGTCTTTTAGACCAGACATGGAAGAAAGGAACTGCAACTAGATGACAGAGGACGCTAAGCCAGTGATACCTGAGATTATTGAGCTGCAGTCTCCGCACCCTCATGGTAACCACCAAAGTAATTCAGGAGCCATCAAGGAGAAGCTAAAACCCAACAGGTTAACTTCCTGAGAGGGTTCTGCCATGGAGTGTCTAAGTTATTGATGGAATTGTGTCTCTAGGCAAGGCAGATAAGAATTTTATTTTGGGAAAGATTCTTGGTATTAATATGCATTTCCTGCTATTATATATATATATATATATATATATATATATATATATATATATAACAATCACTAGGTATTAACAAACCCTTTTGAGAAGATTTCTGCAGAACAACAAACAAGTAATATCTTCTAGTGATGCTGTATAGATATTTCTTAATTCTTAATGATAGTATAAGAATTCCTAAACTTATATCGGTAATTATTAAGCTCTTTTAAAATAGGACTGCTAGTAAGTCCTTTCTGATGTCAAAACTATATAAAGAACTGTGCAATATATTAAACCATCCCTGCATCCCTTAAGCATTTCCTTAAGCCTTTTCTTCAAGCATGCCTTAAGTGGGGCACTTGTGTGCGAGGAGAAGCTGTAGAAACATATAAAAACCATATATGAGAATAAAGAGTAATCTTTGGTTTCTAATGGGCCAGAAGGAACATATCTATTAGCCTTTCTCCTGAAGCTCGTGCCTCGGCCTGAAGATGAGTTCCAAGGTAGTCTTCACAATCTACAGCTATTAGCAAGCAATGGGTCTACCTGAATAACAGACTCTAACTTTTGTAGTGTTTGAAGTGTGTTTGACCAAAATTATCAGTAAATAAATATACATTTTTTCATGAGGGGAAAATATTTTCATTACTAATTTAATAAAAATTCTAAAGCTAACTCATTAATCACTTATAATCTATTTTTGTTGTGAGGATATAATATAAAAATTGTAATTAATTTCTATGCTAAATTCCTTTTAACTATCATCAAATTCACCCAGCATGTTCCATGTTTATAATAAGTATTATCATAATTTACTGTACAAAATGGTTTCTGAGAGACTGCTGTAATGATATATTAGAATGAGAAAAATTTGGTCATGTTTACTGCAGTATGTTTGGCAGACACTAAAATTTATAACCTTTTGCCATTCTGAAAAGTGTGTTTTTGCCAAAAATCCAACACAAAGATATATAGTTTTTCAGATGTCAATAAAGTAGTTCAATAGTATTGAAGCTGAAAAGTTCCATGCTTTCTTTAGTATGCTTTTGTTTTTCTCATTTTAAAGTCTGGGCTAGAGAAATGCCATGCTTTGTATTTATGAGACAGATTCCTCTGTCATGTTACACTTTTTAAACCTACTTTTCTACCCTTTAATTCTGGCTAGTTGGCAGTAAACTCCAGCTCCAGACTAGGAGATAACTCATGAAAACTGGATCCCTGTAGCAATTTGAGCCTTATAGCCATATTAACAGTTCCACGTATATCTTCTTGTAACTGCTTATATGAGACTGCAGAGAAGCTTCATGAGTCTAGTTCATGACAAAAACTTCCTTACACTTTGGGTCATTTCTTTTTTCCTGAGCCTTTTTAAGTTCTGTTTACTTCTTCTGTCTTAGGGTGTTTTACTAAAGAAAAATCTCTAAACAGCACATTATGATACTCTATTCACTTTCCCTGCCTTTCCATTATTTTTTTTTCAACTTTTATTAGATATTTTCTTCATTTACATTTCAAGTGTTATCCAGAAAGTTCCCTATATCCTCCCCCCTCCCGGCCCTGCTACCCTACCCACCCGCTCCCACCCGCTGGCCCCGGTGTTCCCCTGTATTGGGGCAAATAAAGTCTGCATAACCAAGGGGCCTCTCTTCCCACTGATGGCCAACTAGGCCATCCTCTTCTATATATGCAGCTAGAGACACGAGCCCAGGGGGTACTAGTTAGTTCATGGTTATTCTTCCACCTATAGGGTTGAAGCCATAGAGGGAACTTTGGCTTAAAAAATAATGGAAAGGAAAGAAAGAGGCCTTTCCATTATTTTTTAAGCCAAAGTTCCCTCTATGGCTAGTAACCAGGAATCAGGATCTATGTGTCTTGCACTTGTGTTCTCAGAAAGACTTGTGACAGCTACCTGGAGGATGGTAATGAGGTGTGTTACTATGTATCCATAGCCTTTTCTGAACTGTAGAATTACTAGTGATAAGTCAAACTGCATTAGAAAATTCAGAATCTGTGGTTTCACTTGGATTCCTGATGTTGTAAGTTATCAGACATGATAAATAGTATTCTCTTACATTTTCTATTTTTAATACTCTGACAATTAGCACCTCATCAGTATAAACAAAGCATATTCAGAATCTAGAAAGTCTTGCTGACATAATGAAAAATATAAGAGACAACAGATCCTCAAATGTGAGCTACTTAAATTTGGAATGGTTCTCAGTGAGAGATAATTTAGTATCTGTGAATAAGCCCAAACAGCAAGTTCATTAAAGGTTTGTGCATGATAGATACTTTACATACATTATTTCTAAGAAAATAGACTACTTGAATGATATGGTCTAGAAAAACCTCTCTTTCACAGGACTTGATTTGAAGTCTACTTAGAATTCTCACTGTATATTTATTTATCTTGTGTTGAAGTATAATTTCACTTAGAAGGAACATTATGACAATGTTAAAAATAATTTTATTTTTCAGAAATTTATACATGAGTTTGCATCAACATTATTCCTAGCCTTCCATTCCTTCTTCAGTTCTTCTTTGCCCCCGTATGCTCCCTTCCCCAATCAAGATCTCTTCCCTGATTATTATTGTTACATGTAGATACATATATGCACACATGAGTCAGTTTAGCATTGCTCACATGTACATAAGTCTGTAACTGGCCACTTGGTACTAGACACTCATGTAGAAGGAAGAACACCCTTGGAGGAAACTTATTATCCAACTCTCAGCAAGCATTTACTGTTGGTTGGTCTTCATCTACAGGTGAAGCAATGTGAAATTTCCCCTGTCCATATTGTTGTCAATTGATATTTTCATTATGTGTGAGAAAATAGAAATTAAAGGGATACCAATAGGAAAAGAAAATATTGAATTATCCAAATAGTAGATGCTATGATGTTATACATAAAAGATCCTAAAAAATGTTACCAGAAAACTTGTAGAAATGATCAACACTTTCACTACAACTGAAGAGTACAAAATCAACTTCGAAAAATCAGTAGTTTTTCTATGCCAATAAAAACATTTATGAGAAAGATCATGAGCATATTCTTAATTCCCAATAGCCTGAAAAACAATAACATATCTAGCAACAAATCTATCCAAACAGCAGAAACAAAAGCTCTACAAGGACAAAAACAAATAGCCATATGATAAAAGGACCTATGCTCAAATATTCACAGAATGAACATTATAGAATATTTTTTCTATCAAAATCATTGTAAAGCATATTCCATTCTTTATAAAATGTGGAGTCTATTGTTTCTTTAAGTCTGTATTTGCTGTAAAGCAAGGCTTCCGTGATGACAGATGGTTGTTATACTTATTTGTGGGCATAAATATAAGATTTATAATATAGTAAAGGATCATTATGGTCTAACAAAGTGGTTGATGAATACAATAGATACTTCTTTAAGGCTCTCACTAGATCTAGGAAGCTGTCTGTTTTCTGTATTAGGCATGATTTTCTGCCTCTGGGTGGGCTTTAAATCCAATTAGAGAGCTATTGATTACCACCAAAACGTGAGTGCCAGTTATTACTTCTTTGTTTGTTTGTTTGTTTGTTTGTTTTATTGGGTTTTTTTTTTGTTTTTTGTTTTTTTGAGACAGGGTTTCCTGTATAGCCCTGGCTGTCCTGGAACTCACTCTGTAGACCAGGCTGTCCTCGAACTCAGAAATCCACCTGCCTCTGCCTCCCCAGTGCTGGGATTAAAGTCATGCGCCACCATGCCCGATGCCAGTTATTCCATTTTTATGTACATCTTGAAACGCTGGTCATTGGCATTGTTTATAGGCATTGCAGGTATTGACGCTTGGTAGGACTGCTCAATCACTTTCCTCTCTTGGCACCATGCAGAATCGTTTGTGGTACCCCGAAGGCTAGCTACAGCAAAGATGCTTTAATCATCTGAGTCTTATGTATTAAGTGTGCCATTTATTCAGCAGTAAGATTCCACACTCAATCCCCAAGGGCCACCAAGAAGTCCATGAATAATCTATATTGTTTGGGAATTACTTGGGGTACCCTGAACAACCATTTGGAAGGAGGTTGCTCATGTCTGATGCTGAGACTTTTGTTAATCTATGGTTCTTATGCAGAGTCTTGCCAGATCAAGTGATTTAAATTCCATATATCCAATTTTATGTATATGTCCTTCATTCCTCCTTTCTTTATCTGTATTGACCTCTCTACTCTGCTCCTCAGTTGGAGTCCCTTCATTTATTTTCCGCTTTATATTATCTCTGTCCTTCAATTCCTCCTGAAAGCCAAATCCTGGTCCTCTGCATGCCTATAGTGCCTTTATACTTTCTTGGTTTCTGTGGTTGCTTCATGTTGTACACTCTTATTTGAGAAATTGGAGCTAGAAACCACAGAGGAAAACCATCATGCAACATTTCTTTTTTGGGTTTTGGATATAACCTCAAATCTCAATATAATCTTATTTAGGCGCATCCATTTACCTAAACAGTTTATGGTTTTATTTCCTTGACTCTCTGGTTCAGTCAGCATCACGGATGTAGAGGCAGAAAGACTGTAAGAGTCAGAGTCCCGGTGTCTTATGGAAGTGTTTCCTTAACTGAGGTTCCCTCCTCTTGGATGACTTTAGTTTGGTCAAGTTGATATACGACTATCCAGCACAACTACATATCTAGAAATGACTCTATAAGTAAGAATGGAAGAATTTTATTATTAGAGGACATATTAATAATGAAGAAAGAAAACTGTATGGGGTTCTACTCTTGAACAAATAACAACAGGCAACTAATAACTCCTGGGAGGTGGAGAATTAAGCTGTCCCAGGGATGAGCCCTCTTATTGGTTATCCAATTCAGAGTGGTCAGCCCTGAAACCCTGAAGTATTGAAATTCTATTTAAGTTAGGACATTTAAAAATAATAACTAAATCAAATTTCAATGAGGAGATACTCCAAGTAGGCTTTTAAATATTCTTATTACTACAAAATTTTATCAAAAAATCAGTTATAAATCTTTTCAGAGCTCAAATAAATCTAGAAAGAAAGTGAGAAAAATATGAATAGTCCGTACTTATGTGCAAAAATTTACTGAAAATACTCTGAAGGTTTCAATACAAATAGAAACCAGAAGTTTAGGTTTAGTCTTTAAATGTCTTAAAAAATAATGCACAAGATAGACTTATGTCACTACAGTAGATTTGGCTAGGAAGAATTTTGTCAAAAGGAACTTAAATTCTCAGTAAATGACAAAAAGCTGTTAAAAGTTTGCAGATCAGGCCAGGTGGTGGTGGCACAGGTCTTTAATCCCAGCACTTGGGAGGCAGAGGCAGAGGCAGGCAGATTTCTGAGTTTGAAGCCAGCCTGGTCTACAGAACCAGGACAGCCAGGGCTATACATAGAAACCCTGTCTCAAAAAACAAAACAAACAAACAATCCCCCCCCCCAAAACCTCCCAAAAAACAAAAAAACAAAAGTTTGCAGAACACACCTATATTTCTATAGAGTTCAAAATGATTTTTTCCCTGTGGGTTTTTTTTCTTTTTTAAAAAAAATTGCTCTTTTTATGCATCTATTGTCTGCATGTTTGTTTATGCAAGCAGTGTTGGTGCAGGCCAGAAGGTGGAATCCTCTAGAACTGCAGTTACAGATGTTGTGAGGCACCACGTGAGTCTTAGGAAGTAGAATCCAGGTCTTCTGCATTAGCAGCCAATTCTCTTCCTCTCTCAGCTATTTCTCCAGCCCCTCTGTAGGAACACTGACCTTCGTTTTGACATCCACCTTGTGTTCCTATAAACAGGCTGTTTCTTAGTGGTGCTTCTCCAAGTTCATCTCCTCTACCTATACAAGTAGTCAATGGCCTCCTACACTAACAGAAAGATGCAAAAACAATATTTGTAGAGTTTCTTTGTTATGGGTTCAAGACATGATACTGACATTCATTTGGGTAAAAGAGTTAAGGCTTATTAACATCAGAGAGAACAGGTGATGAGCAGTAAGACTTTGTATACCACTTGAAATTTTTTTATTCCTTTCCGTATTTATGAGAGCACAGGCTTTCAAAGCAGCAGAGGTAAAGCACTTTAGATGGTTACAGAAGACCAGAATTCATAAGTTGGTGGACTCTAGGATATTTTTAATTGTTCTCTTTGTTGTTCTGTACCTTGCCAGCTTGTTGGAGTTGAGATATTAGTAACAGGCTCATGCACAATCACACTTGGTGCATGAAGCTGTTAGAATTGGGAGACCATCTGCAACAGCAAACACCGCAGGAGACTTTCCCACAGTGATTTCTGCCTTTAATTGGGATCTTTATATGTGGAAAATTTCTAGTTTCAATTGGCCAGACAAAAAAAAAATAATAATAAACCCATACCAGGGTAGAATTTATCCCCACAGTCAAATCAACTGAAATATATTTATTAGCATACTCAGAAGCTTATATATTTAACACTGCTATAAATTTAGCATAGGTTTAGTATATTTAGCATACTTTTAATTTTAAAATTATGAAATTAAATATGTATAGATAGATGTCTGTACAAATATGTCACATGTTTAAATTTAAATTTTTCTATTTTTAAAAATTTATATCTTTCTTTACTTTTATGGTATGAATGTTTTGATGCATCGATATCTGGTTGCCATGTGTGTTTGTGGTCCCTGTGGTCCCTGTGGGAGTCAGAAGAAGGTATAAGATCCCCTGGAATAGAAGTTACAGGTGACTCTGAGCCACTGTACGAGGCACCTAACCCAGGTACTCTGAAAGAGGAGGCAGTTGTTTTAACAAATAGATCCCTTTAAACTTTATTCTAATGGTTTGTGTCATGGATATGTGTGATATGCACTTGTAAGTGCACCTACCTGTGGAGGTCAGAGAGGTTTTGTACCCTCTGGAGGTGAAGTTACAGCAACTTGAGAGGGGTCTGATGTGGGTGCTAAGAACCAAACTTGGGTCCTTTGCAACAGTAGTAAACGCTCTTAACTTCTGCCCCAGCTCTCCAACCATACACATACAGATTTAGTATGAAAGAAGTAACTTGAGAAATAAATGAGAAAGTATGAATGGGAATTTATATTCCAGAGATATTCAAAGTAAATTCTCAAATATCACTACCTATTCAAATAAGTTTTAAATAATGGGATTAATGTAGAATCTCAAGTCAGAAAATTCTAGAGATTATATAGAAATAAATTGAAAATATTTAAAGTATAAACTGATAAGTAAATAAAAATTTTAAACCTCTGTGTAGTATAAAATAATTGTCTTAAAAATAAATGTCACAAAATTAGAGAAATAACTAGTAAATATACAAATAACTAATTTAAAATTATAGACTGCTCTTATAATTAAATAAAGAACTTGAATATAGTGCTTATAAAGGAAAAAGTTGAAAATCACCCAGTCATCAGCATACAGAGATGGCTCAGTGAATATAGTGCTTTCTCTCTAAGTGTGGGGTTCTGAGTTTGAATTTCTAGTTCTCACATAAAAGCTGACTCCACATGGCTGTAATCTCAGCTGGGACAAACATAAATAAGTCCTGAGAGATTCCTGACTGAGCATCCTAAGTCTTATCACTATACCTCTCAACTTGCAGCCTGAATGAGGTGAGATATACCAGATGTTTCTTAAATACATTATGAAGCATGTCTAAAGCAATGTCTATAATCACCTACATAGATACACTGATACATTAAAGAGGTATATGTAAGATGACTTCTAAGTAAATTTAAGAGCAAAAGTGGATCACAGAATTTTACATGGTGTCTACATGAACTTGGTAGCAGTAAAAAGTATGAAAAAATAAGTTTCTGGGTGAGTTTATAAAGCATCCTTTTCTGTCTTAAAAAATTCTAATATAATCTGCATAACCTTTTCAATTCAAAATCTCTATAAAATCCTACTTAAAGGTTAGAATGAAAAATAGTAACACATGTACTTTTTAAACCTTCAGAGGGTTATACACAAAAGACTCAGTGGCTATACTGAGGCAGGGGTAACACTTCAATACTCACCCTGGATATTGACTCACTTAAGCAGGCTGAAAACAACAAAATATCCTATGGTCCTGTCAGTCATGTTTGACTTCCTAGTTCACTACATTCTGATTGTAGGTGTCCACCACCATCAAGTATACTTCTAGGAATGTTATACATGAGTAGATGTACTAAATTTTTGCTTCTCTGTTTTTTGTTTTTTTTTTTTCTGTTGTTGTTGTTTTTTTGTTTTTTTGTTTTTTTTTTTTTTTTTTTTTTTTTTTTTTTTTTTTTTTTTTTTTTTTTTTTTTTTTTTTTTTTTTTTTTTTTTTTTTTTTTTTTTTTTTTTTTTTTTTTTTTTTTTTTTTTTTTCATTTTCACCTAGAGACAAATGGTAGGCAAGTAAAGAATATAAAACATGATTGAAGATTGCTGGGGGCAAACTACTTCTTATAGGTTAGTTAGAAAAAGACATTTGCACTGAATGATGTTTGTGACCCCAATCAAGCAGCAGAGGTGATCTCAGAAGCCAACCTACAGTGAGAGAAAGAGGAAGTGTCGGATTCTATAATGAGTGTGGTTTTGGTTGTTGAGGAGTGTCCAGGATGTGATTTGCACAAGGGAAGTTGAACATAATCTACAGGATCATTGTTAGAAGTTTGTACTCCCTAAGTGGGTGTAGGCTTTGATCAGAAGATCAAAATGATATTACTTAATTTTAAAAACACACTGATGCTTCAAGAACACCAAGGGTGGAAGTAGGAAGATCAGAGAAAAGGCTCTTGCAATAGTTTCAAGGGCAACGTGGTTAGAATTTGAATTATTTGGTGGCAGTGGAATGAATGAGACAAAGTCATATTTAAAATATGTTGTGAAACAAGAGCCAATGAGATTTGCAAATGAATTGAATATTGGGCTTGAAAGAAAATGAAAAGCAGTAAGTGGTTCAGGAGTAAAAGACCAGAATTAATTTCACTTAAATAATAAGTATACCACTTTTCGCTAGTACACTGAATCCTGCCTCATTCAGTTGTCCTCCAACTGAGGTAGCATAGGTAGATGTGTAATCTGATTGCTCCCTCTGAATAACCTGTTAACCTCTAGGAAGGGAAACTGTCTTATGGCTTTCTGTCCTCAGCATTTGCTGTGGTGCCTGATGACTAGTAGTCACACAACATATTTTTATGGATGACTATATTACCAATGCAAGTAAATTATAAATAAATATCTATTTATTGCATCCTATTGAATTACAAGTGCCTGCTCTTTATTTTGTACATTAGAAGGATTAAATTATAAGTAATTAGATTTATTTCTGTGTTTAATCCAATTTCTTTAAACAGGTCTGAGTTTAGTTCTTCAAGTTTTTTTTTTTTTCTTAAGACAAATGTTAATCAAAATGTAATGATCAGACAAGTCCCCAGATCCCTTGTTAAATGACATAGACCCATGAACTTTGTAAGACTCAATACAATTTAACTGGTTATGGAACCTCTTCAATGAGAGTGATTAAGATAATCTATATCCTAAGTGTGGAACTTCACAGAGATTTCTGGTGACTTAGTGGAGATCTCTGGCTTTGTTGGAGATTCAGTTGTGTCAAGTGATGATTTTCTGGAAACGGTCTCAAGAGAAGATGTTTTGCTGAAGCAGACATGTGAGAGGGTATTTTGCTGAGAACAGGCACAATGATGTTTTTCTGGAAGCTGCCTGGTGAAAGGTCTTGTGATGTTTGGCTGGAGTGGAGGCTTGAGAGGCACGTGGTGTTTGAAAAGAGTTTAAGTATAACCCAACAAATAGTGGACAATGGTCTAGCATCGGTATGCCATGCAACTCTTTGCTGGTCACTGTTGGGCTTCACTGAGGCTTGTCTTTGCTGACAACACTCTGGCACTGGATTGCCTTGCTTTCTTTGCTGATTATTGCTTGTTGTGCCTTTGTAGAGAGAAATGCACTAAAGAACTTCTGGTGGTATTCCAGCTGCTTCTAGGCACTTTGACAGACTCACATGGATTGGCAGATCCTCAGTGTTTCTTCTCAATCAAGACACTGCTACTCATTCAGATTTGGTGTTTCCTTAGTGAACTGGACTGCTAACAAGTTAGAATCACCCCAAAGTACTGTTGCTAAACAGGTCCACAATCCTCAATTTCTATTAACCTTTCTTTTCCCTCTCCTCTGCTGGGTGGTAGGCTAGAAGTGAGGTTGAATTGTTAAAGGACCACAATAAAATAGGTATTGAAAAATCGAAGCCTACAACCTAGTTAGAAAATCTGACAGCTTTTTAGCTCCCTGTGCTTTACCTGCTGTAAACCTTGTCAGTTTTTCCTTTATGGATATGGAGACACTTTCCTCGATTTCTCCACTTTCATATATCCAGGACAACATAATGTTAATCCCAGGCTCCCCTTTCTTCTAGTTGACATCTTATCAGCCATTTTCATTCCTTAAATTTCTTTTTTAACATCTTCCCATACAGCACTTTCTGATTACTCTCTCTAGATTTCAGAGTTCATGGCATCATTCCTGTAATCCCCACTTTACCTCTCCAAGGACATTTCAGTCTTCCCACTGTCTTTTGTAACTATCTCCAGATTCCTCCTGACATTTCTGGCATGGATCCATGTGCAAGGCATTTAACCACCTTGTTCTCTCCTCTGCATGGAGATCTCATGTGCCCTTGATCTAAGCCAGATAAGTTTCTTACCATTTCACTTCCTTACTACACTGCCATGTCTCATGTGGGCATCATTGCTGTGCTTTTGTCTATTGAGATCTCTCCTAGTGATTAAACTGTCTAGTTCCTTCTGCCAATCTAAAAACTGAGTAACTCTTCAGACTGTTTGAGACTAGCCTCCTGCACACAACCAGCTCCTTCTAACTATCTCCCCCTGAGCTAGGCTGCTTTGAATGCATTTCAAGCTTTCTAAAAATAGAACGTAATAGTCTTGGACACTTCATGTGACTTTTGCATTTTGAAATAGACTCTTTCAAGAAGGAAAGGATCTATGATTTCAATATTTTGTATCCACAGTTTCTCAGTTGCCTAATGTAGTACAGATGTACCCTGATATCCATAAAGAATTGGGTATAGGAGCTCCTGTGGACAGAAAAATCTTCAGGCATACTAAAATTTAGATAAATTGATGTAATATTTAACATAGTTTAAATGATACTTCATCTTTGCTGTAAGTCATATCTAGGCTTCTTACAATATCTCATAAAGTGTATGTGATATTTAAATAATTTTTATGCTGCATCATTGTGGAGAAAACTATCTGTACATGCTTAGTGCAGATTCATTTTTTCAATTACTTCTTATCTGAATCCACAGATATGACATCCTCAAATACGGAGAACCAACTGTACACTTTAAATGTGGTAACCTCATATTGTCTTGGATAGATTTATGAGATATCACAAAAGATATTAAACTTATTTTATGTTCAGGTCTGCGTATCATTCAGGTACAGAATTGGTGAATGACAGCCACTATATCTACATTTATTCCTTTGATTTTAGTATCTATTTTTACTGAGCTTTTTGACACCAATTTAATCTTAGCCCATAACCAAAGTATAATGGATTAAATTTTATAACTTATTTGAGATGAATTTATGATATACATATCATCCATTTATGACACCTGTCACAATGTTTTACAGAGTCAGCATAGCATAAAATTGAGACAGTAGAGACTTTGGAATTAGTCATACTAAAAGTAAAACCTTAGATTTACCTTTCAGTTACTCAAGGGTCAAACTGTACTTAAAGTAGCTATTGGGGGACTGAGCTCAATGAAGCCCGCTATTGGAGAACTACTGAAGCTAACAGCTGCCACTTACCCTTAGACATCCAGTAACTGTTAAAAGAAACAACAGATCCCTGTATTTTCAAAAGCAGAATGTCTAAGGATAGCATCTAACTTCCCCATTCTGGCCATAAACAAGCACACTTCCTTGTCCTTAGCTAAAATTCTCCAGATTGAACCATGTAGCTTGTGTTCTCCTGAACTTTATCAATAGTGTTTCTAGTTTCTATGTCCTAATCATAATGCAGTGTCTATGAAACCACTTCTCTTATATGAAATGAAATCTGCTGTGGCTGTTTGGGGTTTTCTAAATTCTCATCTTTTCTTTCTTCCTGCAAATATATGAATATAAGGACTTTGTTCACATCTATAATATTTAAGAGTGATGATAAAATGATCTTGCCAACTTCCAGGAAAAACATCAATTTCCTATGAATATAAAGTATCAAAGTGACAGTGATCTTCAAACTATTGAAGGAAACCAGGATAAATAGGAAAACGTCTTCAAAATCTCAAGGAAAAGTGTTACTCAGGACATAGGTAAATGAAACAGACACAGAGCACAGATACAGAAAGAGAGAAAGAAATCTGAAAGACAATAGATCCATAAAATGGGGACTTCAATTCAAGGATAGGGATGAGGACAGATCCTGTGTGATAGTAAAGGGGAATTTCCTGTTAGAATGGGTGTCTCTGAGCATAGCCTGGGTATGTTTTGTGTGACAGATATGAGCTTAAATGAAAGAATGGCAAAAGTAAATGACAGAAAAGTGGCTTAAATATCAAGATACTTTTATTGGCGTTACTTTGCAAGCAAACTCAGAGACTAGTGATGACCTCCTACATTGTTTGTTAATTCAGTATCATGTGCCCTGTAGTTCAGTACTGTTTCTAACATGCAACTCCTCCTTATTTCTGTATAACATTTGGGAAGATAAGATCCAAAGGTAAGAGAACAGAGATTGAGAGTGATTATAGGACAAGGTCAATATCAGAGGCCATGATGTAGTTTCTGTAGCTACATCTGCAATTGAAGGAGTGAGGCAAGAAATGTCTACTGTAGGCTTCAGAGCCACTTTTTGGGACTGGAACAAATCACATCTTCTCAGGAGAGTTCTTCATGAAGCAGAAATGGATAGAATGTTTCTACTTTTCTTCCTTCTGTGTATTTTTGAGAGACAGGCTATCCTTATTTTGCAACTCTTAATTTTCCTGCCTTTACTTCCTGGATGTTTGGGTTTTAGACTGACTGGCTTGGCAACCTTATTTTGACTTTTTGACAGAAGTGAAATCATGATTAAGTGAAGATAAAATGTGGGCTTGACTTAGTGACAAATAACACTAAGAAATAGGGAGAAACAAAGGGATAATGTTGTTTGTTATATGACTCAATACACATGCATTCATTTACATAGTAACATGAATATAAGTTGTGAATATTGACTAAATATTTCATATAATACCTTCAAAGTTGTACATGCATAGAGTATGAAAATTAGGATATGGTGAAAGAATGGTATGCCAATAGTCTCTAAAAATTTAAAGTTAGAAGTTGTAACTTCAACACATCATTTTGAAATCTAGACTGTATTGAAGAAAAGTGGGAATTTTCATCCTTCTGCAAGGTTGAGCCACTCTGAATAGAAATTAGCATGCCACATAGAAATATAGACTATTTTCTCAACATTTGCTCTTCATGCTTTTAGGTTGTGAGAGTCGTACCTCACTTTCTTGGTGGAGTCATTTGCTTTTCTTTCAAGATTAAAGATGTAGCAAAACTACCTTTTCTTAAAAGTCTACAGAGGCAAACGATCTCATTTTAATAGAAGAAATCTTTCCCTCTTTCTCCTAACGTAGCTCTTTCTCTAACTCTAGCTCTGCGTTCAGCTTCTTTCATAGCCATCTTTGGAAGAGAGGAACATGAACGAGATAGCTCCTAATAAGCCATATGCTTCATCATCGCAGTGAGCCTCTATTGTAATACAAACACTCCTATGTCTGCAAGAGATACCATAAGCAACATATTCTGTTAAAATATCTGCCTCTGACCTGACAATTGAATGCTTACTTTTGTGATAGAATATGTATATTCATATACTAAAACAAAACCATATCAAGGTATCATTCTACCTGCTAAATTAATTGAATTTGGTTGTTTCAAAATTGGAAAAGAAGAATAAAGTCAGGAAGGAAATTACTGTGTTTTATCCTGAATATTTATGTGGGCGTAGAAACTGTACACATGGGTGATTTTGATTAAAAACCCCACAGTGAATTAATTTTAAAATATTTAAAAGATTTAATTTCTTGCATGTGCATTATTGTTTTCTTGGATTTCTTGAAACATGTGCATGCCTGGTAGCATGGAGGCCAGGAAAAAAATGTTGAAATCCCTAGGGCAGGAGCTTAGGAAGCCTGGGAACCACCATGTAGGTTCTGGGAACCAAAGCAGAGTTGTCTCTTTAGCCCATTGATCTAAACATTTTTGTGATTGCTTATAAACTTAATTATCAAAGGAGAAAGATAAGTTTTTAGGATTATTCAATCAATTCTATTGACCATAAATATTGAAGTAGTATAATATTTTATATTACACTTTGGTTTCACTTTTATTGAGCTATTTTCTTTACCCTTAGTGCAAACATATTAATCTACTTTAAATACTTTTGTTGCACAAAACCTGAATCCAAGAATTATATAAAGGAGCTAGACTCATACTTTAATTATTGAAGGATGGTCACAAATGTCTTTCAAAAAGTGCCTTGGGAATTTTTCATTTTAACAGGGTCAATACCTTTCCTCTCTAGGACTTTTTATTGCAAATGTAATTGCAGTTTATCAAGTCAGTTAGTCACACAGAAAGGATTTAGCAGATGCCAGACTGACAGGTCTGAGCAGTATTTCCCAGCTTTACCTGCTAGTACTGCTTGGTGACATAGAGGTTTTATGCTCATCCCATTCCCCCCCCCCCCCTTTCACCTTGAATGGTACTTTGCATATTACAGTGATCACAATAGCTTTTGGGAAAATTAGATGAACATAGTCTAAAGCTCTGTTAAATATTAGGATATTAGCATGAACTTTGTCATTGCAAAGACAGAAGATGCTAAATAATATGCAATATAAACTTTCAAAGTGTGTTGCATTGGTCTGTAGCTATTGTACAAATCCTGTTTTTTGCTTCTGGCACAAATCCTGTTTTTCTCTATCGTAAGGGCATTGAATAGACTATTTTGGTGATCCTTGAAAGTGAGATTTGGACAGTAACTTTCAGATATGTATTATAATCTCTATGCAATTCAGTAATATTTTAATGTTTTATACCGTGTATTTCAATTACCATCATAGCTTCTATAAATGCTTTTCCTAAAATTGATTGAAAATATTTTATTATCACTAGAATGCTATATTTATCAGATGGGGAGGAGAAATAATAGCTAGAGGAAACAGCAAGGTGACAGGCTTCTGATGTGGGGTAATTAAAGGTTTATAGAAGAATTGCAGAGGTGGTTCAGCAAGGTTCTTATAACTCTCAGCTAGATGATTGCACCTGGTGTCACGAAGTCTACATGATAATTCCTGCATGCTGTTATATCATTGATGTGTTTCTGTTAAATACATTCTTCACTTTATTTGGATGTTACCAGTTTTTAAGCTAGTGTTCTAAGGTATCACATTCCACCCTTATATCCTTCTTAGCCTCCTCTGATGTATTTATCAGCCTTTCCTTGTTCTTGATGACCTTGATGGGTTTTAAGAATGCAGTCTAGCTAGTTTATTAATGCATTTCATTTTGAATTTGTCTGATAGACAAATTTCTTTAATCCTCATGATTAGAGTAAAATTGTATGTCTACAGAGACAATGTGACTTTTTTTTTACCACTTTTTATCAAATCAAACATGACACTCGGGGACATTCTTACTGATATTCATGTCAATCACTTAGTTCTGATGGTGCTTCATCGCTTGATTGAGGTAGTGTTGCTGTATGTTCTTTACTGTCAAGCGGCTGTATCCTGCTTCCATTCTCTGTTATCTGAAGTGAGTCAGCAAAGCACTATCCCAATGAAACTTCTCATCTTCCTGAATAGAGAGTGTCCTCCACGTTATCTGAAATGTTCTTGTAGAGGACATTGCCACCTCCACAGACATTTATTTAACCACCACAGACTTGTGTATATTTACTGTAGATATTGGCTTATGATCTAGCACTGTATTATTTATTTGTGTCACCTCAACTTTAAACATTAGGTGCTTTTCTGAATTAGTTACCTTCCCTCTTTTCATTCTATCAGGCTTTTTCTCTCTTCTCTTCTCTTCTCTTCTCTTCTCTTCTCTTCTCTTCTCTTCTCTTCTCTTCTCTTCTCTTCTCTTCTCTTCTCTCTCTCTCTCTCTCTCTCTCTCTCTCTCTCTCTCTCTTTCTTTCTTTCTTTCTTTCTTTCTTTTGAGTGCTTAATATATTCTGATACTTCAAAGGTTACTGGTTCATTTACCATATCTCCCACTATAGTAAATTCTAGTTTCATTAAATAGAGAATGGTATTATGGGGGAAAAAGGAGTCAAATAAACTAAAAGTTATTTTAAAATTTTGATTTGCATTTAAAAATATTTAGAAATTATGCTGTAATTATAAATTCTCCCCTTCCCTTCTCTTTCTCTAAATATAAACAAGATAAATAAAACCAAACACACCTGGTTAGAACAAACCAGACAAAAAAGGAGCCCTAGAAAGGGCAAAGAAAATAGCTACTGATGCAGAGATGCACTTGTCTGGACACAGAGGAGTCCTACAAAAAACAAAGCCACAATCTATATGCTAAGGAGCTGTAGGCTTAAAAAAATAAAAAGGATGAAATTTTATAAAAGGAAAGTAAAAGCTTTGGCAAAACATCATGAGGCAGGGAACCTCTAGAGCTGCCATTAAAGAAAGCCAGTTTCTGATGTCACCTCTAATGTGACCAGGGAGCAACATAAAAGCATTTTGATTTAGCATAATTAAAAACCTCTTCATCAAATGATGATAGTCGTTCCAGACCTTGACAGGTAAACACATAAAAAGCCCTCTGCTTATTAACCTTCCTGCAGATGAAGGCACAGTCATCTAATAGATACCTAACGATGAATAAGACGTCCTGATGCTCCGGTATGTCTATACCTCAGAGCTGCACTTCAACCAGAAGTTTTTTTTTTTTAATTCCTCTGTCTGATTTGAATCTATTCTACATTCTTTCCCCTTAAAGAAAAATAATAATTTCATAGAACATTGAAAACCAGCAGTTAAGCTATTGAATTAAAAAAAAACAAAACAAACAAACAAAAAACAAAGCTAATGTGCCATGACATTCTTTTTTTCTTTTTGGTTCTTTAATTTAGAAACACTATTAAAAGATTGTCCTCATTTTTATGTATGTATACATGTATGTATCTGTACATCAGTATGTGCATGTGAATATCTGGTGATGTCAGAAGTCAAACTCTTAGAGCTAGAGGGAAGGTGATTGTGAGCTGCCAGACAACATGCTGTGGGTTCTAGGAGCCCAGCCAGGATAACTGCTGAGTCATCTCCAACCTCATGGGTTTCATTGCTGTATGTCATGTTGCTATGTTGTTATGTTGTTTCTGCAGGAGGGGTAACTTTTTTCGCATTAGTGTATTTATTTATTCACTGTACATCTGATCCCAGACCACTTCCTCCCAGCCCCTTCCCTTACATGTGTCCTCCCTCTGTCTCCAACCCCTTCTCCTCTGAGAAGTGGGAGCTTCCCCCAACCCTGCCTCCACGTATCACCGTCCCTGGAACATCAAGTCACTGTAGGTCTATGTCTTACCTGTCACACTGAGGTAAGACAAGGTAGCTCAGTTAGGGGTAATGAATCACAGACAGGCAACAGATTTTGGGATAGCCACTGTTCCAGTTGTTTGGGGGACCCACGTGAAGAATAAGCTGTACTTCTGTTACATATGTGCAGGAGCAGGGAGAGCCGGGACTAGGTTGTACACATTTATGCTCTTTGGTTGATGGTTTAGTCTCTGGGAACATTTTAGGGTCCAGGACAGTTGACTTTGTTGGTCTTCCTGTGGACTTCCTATCCCCACGGAGTCCCTCAATTTTTCCCCACAATTCTTCCACAAGACTCCCCAAGTTAAATACAATGTTGGGCTGTGGGTCTCTCCATCTGGTTTGGTCAGCTGCTGGGTGAAGCCTCTCAGAGAACAGTTATTTTCGGCTCCTGTCAGTAAATATAGCATAATATCTCTAATAGTGTCAGGGTTGTGTTTTTGTCTATGGGATGGGATGGTTGGTAATCTCCCAAACTCTGCTCCATATTTGTTCCTATACTTCTTGTAGGCAGGACAAATTGTGAATGCAAGGTTTTGTGGGTAAGTTGGTATCTTATACTTCCATTGGGACACCAACCTGGCTGTAAGAAGTGGACACTTCCTATTCCATATTCCTCTCTGCTATGTATCTCAGCTAGAGTCACCCCCATAGACTCCAGGGAGCCCCCCAATCCAGGACCTCTGACATGTCCTAGAGATGTCATTCTTGCCCCAGCTCCTGATTTCCATCCACTCTCTGGGCCCACTCTCCTTGTCTCTACCCATACCTGACCTAGATCCCTCCACTCTGTTTCTCCCCATACCTTTTCCCACACAGTTCCCTCCCTTCATCTGCTTCCTATGGCTGCTTTAGTTCCACTCTATGTGAGTGTCAAGCATCCTTGTTTGGGCTTTCCTTGTTATTTACCTTCTTTGAGTCTGTGGATGATAGCATAGGTATCCTGTATTTTATTACTAATATTCACTTATAAATGAGTACATGCATGATATTGGTATAGAAACAGGTTGAACAGTGGAATGGAATCAAAGATCCTGAAATAGACCCACACACCTACAGACATTTGATTTTTGGCAAAGAATTCAAGATCATACAATGGAAAAAAAAAGAAAGCAGCTTGAACAAATGGTGCTGGTCTAACTGGATGGCTGCATATAGAATAATACAAATAGATGCCAGGGATCCATTCCATAATCAGCCACCAAAGGCAGACACTATTGCATATGCCAGTAAGATTTTGTGGGAAAGATCCTGATATAGCTTTTTTTTGTGTGAGGCTATGCCAGTGCCTGGTAAATACAGAAATGGATGCTCAGACTCATCTATTGGATGGAACACAGGGCCCCCAATGGAGGAGTTAGAGAATGCACCCAAGAAGCTGAAGGGGTCTCCAACCCTATAGGTAGAACAACAATATGAACTAACCAGTATCCCAGAGCTCTTGTCTCTAGCTGCATATGTAGTAGAAGATGGCCTAGTCAGCCATCATTGGGAAGAGAGGCCCCTTGGTCTTGCAAACTTAATAAGCCCCAGTATAGGGAAACACCATGGCCAAGAAATGGGAGTGGGTGGGTAGGGGAGCAGGGCAAGGGGAGGGTATAGGGGACTTTCGGGATAGCATTTGAAATATAAATGAAGAAAATGTCTAATAAAAATTGAAAAAAAAAGATGCATATTTATCACTGCCCACAATACTCAATTCAAGTGGATCAAATAACTTAACATTAAACCAGATACACTAAATCTAACAGAAGAAAAAGTGGGAAATAACCTTGAGCACATTAATGCAGGGTACTGCTTCCTGAACAGAACACCAACAGCTCAGGCACTAAGGTCAACAGTTACTAAATGGGACCTTATGAAACTGAAAATCTTCTTCTGTAAGGCACATACTTAAGGTCAAAAGGATAAAACTGCAGCCTGCAGAATGGGAAAAGATCATTCTTACAACCATCAGAGGGTTAATATTCAAATTTATAAACAACTGAAAAAGTTAGACACCAACAAACCAAATAACTCAATCAAAAAATAGGTTACAGAGTTAAACAGAATTCTTAAGAGGAATCTCTAATGTCAGAGAAATACTTAAAGAACATTTCAACATCCTTAGTCATCAGACAAATACCAACCAAAACAACTCTGAGATTTCATCTTATACCCATCATAATGGCTAAGATAAAAAAAAAAAACTCAAGTGACATCAGATGCTGGAGAGGATGTGGAGCAAACAAAGGAAACACTCCCCCATTTCTAGTAGGAATGCAAATTTGTACAACTCTGGAAATCATTCTGACAGTTTTTCATGAAATTGGGAATAGTTCTACCTGAAGACCCAGCTATACCACTTCTGGGCATATACCCAAAAGATGCTCTACCATTCCACAAGGAAATGTGCTCAACTATGTTCATAGCCACCTTATTAGTAATAGCTAGAAGTTGGAAACAATCCAAGAATGGATAAATACAATGTAGTTTGTTTACACAATGGAATACTACCCAGTTATTAACAAGGACTTCATGAAATTTGCAGGCAAATGGATTGAAATAGAGATCATCCTGAGTGAGGTAACCCAGATCCCAAAGGGAGAGGTAACTGAATGGACTACTGTTTGTTAGGTATTTAAAAAAATTAGTTGAGTTCCTGTGTTTCTATTCCTTTTTTTTCAACTTTTATTAGATATTTTTTTCATTTACATTTCAAGTGTTATCCAGAAAGTTCCCTATACCCTCCCCTCTCCCGGCCCTGCTCCCCTACCCATCCGCTCCCACCCCTTGTCCCCGCCGTTCCCCTGTATTGGGGCTTATAAAGTCTGCATAACCAAGGGGCCTCTCTTCCCATTGATGGCCAACTAGGCCATCTTCTTCTATATATGCAGCTAGAGACACAAGCCCAGGGGGTACTAGTTAGTTCATGGTTATTCTTCCACCTATAGGGTTGAAGACCCCTTCAGCTCCTTGGGTACTTTCTCTAGCTCCTTCTTCCTTGGGAACCCTGTGTTTCTATTCTTAAGTCTCTCATAATTTTTATTTCTTTATTGAAAGAAAAAATTCTTTTTCCATGGCTTGAGAAAAACTAATTCTTTTTTTCTTTCTACTAATTTCTGTTTCCCAGCTACCTTCAGCCCACACAAAAATAAATGCAAGGATCTTGAATTAAAATAAATAAAAAGTAAGTAATTAAGTAAGTAAGTACATAGGTAAGTAGGTAGGTACATAGGTAGGTAGATAAGTAAGTGTAAGTAAGTAAGTAAGTAAGTAAGTAAGTAAGTAAGTAAGTAAATAGAACTAAGAGTACTTTTCTAAACCATTTCTCAATGGATCAGAACAATCTTCTCCATTCTTTAGCTCAACACCAGGGTTTTAAATTGTGTAATGCTAACAAACAGTAGTAGAATATTCACTTACATTGTGGGCATCATACAATAACAAAATTACATAATGGAGAGGAGAGCTTGTCAACACAGCCTTCTTCAGAGCTGTGGTCGCCAATGGAATCCTCCCTTTCTAACTACTGTGGTAACACTATCTGAACTAAAGGAAAATCTTGGCAGTATTCACATTAAGTTGTGCCTGTCTACCAGAAAGGGACTCAGCATTGTGTACAATTCTGTGTGTCAGAAGTCTTGTAATTTCCACAGGCTCACTGAGAAACCCCAGCAAGTTTTACCTCCCCATGTGTTGTTCTGTCTGTTGTCCAGTGTTATTGCTCAGATCCCCCTTCATTGTGAGGGTTGTTTGGGCAGTGTGGGAAGTGGGTGCGGCCACATGGGTCAAGATGGTGCCCTGGCCTTATGCCAAGCCCCGTGATCTCTGCTTGTTTGTCAGACTTTGGTACATATGCAGTGGCAACAATCATGCGCTATCCACCTGACACATAGTGTCATCCCTCGTGCACTGTGTCCTTAGCCTATCCCGAAGTATCTAGCCTGCATGCTTGGAGTGTGAGTGCAGCATGCTTGATGCTGATTGGACCCTGCAGAGTGGAGAGAGATAAGATAAACTGGAAGACATTTCATGAACCTTACCTTGGCATCCATGTCATTATTCCCACTCTCTGCTGGTCAGAGATTGGGGTTGCGGCAGGGTAGTGGAACTGTTGTTTGTGTCCTACAGACCTGGTACATATTTGGAAAGTTTTCACTTCAGCAAGTTGTCTTAGAGTAATCCCTGCTTGGCTCCTTGGGTCCCAAGCTTAGCAGACATTTCAATATGAAACTAAACTACTTTTCTACCAGTGAAGTATGACACTTCACTACTGAATTCTTTCCTTCTTTGAACTATAGGCCTTTATTGTGAGTCTGTATATATATTTAATTATTTTTCTGGGATTACATTTTATTTACTCAAAAGAAAACTTTAAGTTAATTTCAATTTTATATAAATATATAAATTTATGTACATTTATATAAGTTTTAATAAAAAATCTCTTCCCCATCTCTTTCCTCTCTCTCTCTTTCTGCCTCTTTTTTCCTATGTGTGTGCATGTGTGTATGCGTGCGTGTGTGCATGTGTGTGTATATATATCACTGGACATGAATAGAATACAGAGGACCACTTGCATGTTCTCTCCTTCTACCTTGTGAGTCCAGGGGATTAAACTCAGATGCACAACTTTGTGGCAAGAAATGCCTACCTGTTGAACCATCATGCAGGGCCTCTGTCTTTATTCATTTAATACACCATTTATATTTGTAATCTGAAGTAGTACCAGATTATATTTTTCCAATTTAAAATGTCTATGATTTTCCCCACCCCCTCTACCTGGTTTGTTTATATCCATTACAGTTAATCTTGGTTGTCAATTTTATATTTCTAGAATCATAGGAATATAAATATTTAGGCATGTTTATGACTGAGACTAGAGTTAGGGTTAGTAATATTAAATCTAAATGTGGGTGACACCATTCCATAATCTGGGTCCCTCACTAAATAACAAGAAAAAATGAGCTGAGTAGTGTTTATTTCTCATTGCTTCCTAACTACAGAAGCAATGTGACCAACTGTCTCATGTCCCTAAAGCCATATACTTCTGTGACTTTTGGGAATTCTGACTAATGTGGCCCTTACCATCTTCATGACTAAAGTTCTACAGTAATTATTTTAAAAATTTCTTGAGACCATGTTAAAGACGTGTTTCATCCTTGAAACAATATCAATTAGTATGGTTATATTAATATTATAAAGTATTTTGTGATAGACATTGAATTAGTATTGTCTTCTAAGCAATAGTAACGGAAAAGAAAGTGAAATTTATCTTAATAATATTTCTTTTTTTTTTAATTTATTATCAGAGAGTTTCTTCATTTACATTTCAAGTGTTATCCAAAAGTCCAGTATATCCTCCCCCTGCCCTGCTCCTCTACCCTCCCTCTCCTGCTTCTTGGCCCTGGCATTCCCCTGTACTGGGGCCTATAAACATTGCCAGACCAAGGGCCTTTCTTCCCCAATAATGGCCAACTAGGCCATCTTCTAATACATATACAGCTAGAGACATGAGCTCTGGGGGTTCTGATTAGTTCATATTGTTATTCCATCTATACGGTTGCAGACCCCTACAGCCCTTGGGTACTCTCTCTAGCTCCTACATTGGGGACCCTGTGTTCTGCCCTATAGATGATTGTGAGCATCCACTTCTGCATTTGTCAGGAACTGTCAAAGCCTCCCAGGAGACAGCTATATCAGGAACCTTTCAGCAATGTCCTGCTAGTGTATGCAGTAGTGTCTGCATTTGGTGGCTGATTATGTGATGGACCACCCAGGTGGGACACTCTCTGGATGGTCCATCCTTTCATTTTAGCTCCAAGCTTTGTCTCTGCACATCCTTCCATGTATATTTTAATCCCTATTCTAGGGAGGAGTG
>LR750497.1:0-119374 GCA_902729485.2 Mus minutoides
ACACA
This sequence comes from Mus minutoides, assembly GCA_902729485.2. NCBI lineage: Eukaryota > Metazoa > Chordata > Mammalia > Rodentia > Muridae > Mus > Mus minutoides. The sequence goes on from LR750497.1 coordinate 6, forward strand.
CACACACACACACACACGTACATAGACCTACAGTAATGAAAGCAGCAGGAGATTAGCATAGAAACAGCCATATGGAGCAATGGAACAGAATATAGATCCTAGAAGAAAACTCCCTCATCCAAAACCAGGTGATTTTTGAGGAAGATGCCAAGAACATATGCGGAGGAAAGAGCAGCCTCCTCAGTAAAAAGCAGAGTAACTTGGATTTCCTTAGGAAGAATGAAGTTAGACCTCTATCATTTCCCACAAAGATCAACTAAGAATAGATGGGACTTAAATAAACATAGGATTCAGGTTATAAAACAGCTAGAACGGAACACAGGGAAAATGATCATGACTCTGAAATGGTATTTTTCTTCTTTTGATAAAACCTTAAAAAGTGCTGGAAACAAAAGCAAAAATAGATCCCAGTTGGGATTATGTCAAACAACAAAAAATTCCCTATGTACCAAGAGAGACGATGAACCGAATGAAGAGACACCCTATCTGATGAGTGAAAACATTTGCAAACTGTTCATTTGAGAAGAGCTAATACCCAGAACACAGAAGCAATGAAAACAAGTCAAGGGTGTGTGTCCCCCCCAACACCTCAGGCCAGATTTCAAAATGGTGAGCAGACTGTCCTAGTCATACATCTGTTGCTGTGACAAAATACCATGACCAAGGTAACTCTTAAAACTTTTAATTAGGGCTTTCTTATAGTTTCAGAGGTTTAATCTATTATAATCACAGAGGGCGGGGCAGAGCACAGCAGCTTGCTGGCAGGTGCTGAAGCAGTCAGTAGCTGAGAGCTAAATCCTGATCCATAGGCAGGATGAGAGAGACTGTGAACCTGGCAAGGGCTTTTCAAACCTCAAGGGCCAACCCAACAACACCCTTCCTCTAACAAGGCCACATGTTCTAATCATTTTCAGAGTGTCACTTTCTGCTAACTAGGCATTTAAATATAGAAGCCTATGGGGACATTCTTGTTCAAGTTTTCATGCAGACCTAAAGAGACACGTGTCAGAAGATATGCAAATAACCATCAGAACTTGAAAAAGATGCCTCTGGAGTGAAGGGAAATGCTTACCCAAACCACAATGGGGTATCTCACCTCCTCTCAGAAGGACTATTTAAAAAACCCTAAGGAAAATGAATACTTGCAAGGATATGGAGAAATGAAATTTACACACTGTTGTTGGTAATGTGACACAGCTATTATAAAGAAGGTACAGAGGTACCTCATTAAAAAAAATTACAGTTAGAACTACAGTTAACCCATCAATTTTTTTTTTTTTTTTTGGTTTTTCAAGACAGGGTTCCTCTGTATAGCCCTGGCTGTCCTGGAACTCACTTTGTAGACCAGGCTGGCCTAGAACTCAGAAATCTGCCTGCGTCTGCCTCCCAAGTGCTGGCATTAAAGGCGTGTGCCTCCACGCACGGCCCTTAACCCATCAATTATATTACTGGATATACACTTCCGAGAAGTAAAACAATTTTGCCAAAGATATATCTGGGCTTTTCGGTTTATTGTAGCACTATTCAGTTATTTATTTATTTATTATAGGCTTTTTGTTTTTTGTTTTTAAAGACAAGGTCTCTGGCTCTGGTTGGCCTGGAACTCACAGGTGTCTGCCTGCCTCTGCCTCCTGAATGCTGCGATTAGAAGTGCACACCACTCACCACGACTGGCTGCAGCACTATCCAGAATGGCTAAGACATGAAGAACTTAAGGCCCTTCACCTGATGAGTGGACAAGGAATATACAGTATACACACACTGTGGAATATATAGTATATACACACTGTGGAACAGTATTCAGCTATAAAAGAATAAAACCTTATTATCTGCAACAAAGTGGAAGAAGTTGTGCAAGTCACAATGTTAAGTGAAAGACTCCAGGTACAGAAAAAGAAAAAAAAATCCTATTTTCTCTCTTATATAAGGAAGCTAGCTAGATGTATGGACATTACTAAAGAGGTGGAGAGGAGAAGGGAGGGAAGAATGAGGAAGGACTAACCAATAGGTACTAAGATATGCTTAATTAAAATTGATACTTTCTGGTGTTCTGGTGCACAGTAGAAAAAGGATAGGTAGTGATGATGTCTATATATTTCTTAGAAAGGTTATTTTTTTAATGGTTTCAACACAAAGACATTAAAAGGGTGAGGGCAATAAGGTGGCTTATCAGGTAAGGGGCACTTGCAGCAGCCCTGATGACTTGAATTTGATCCCCAGGGCCCACAGAGTAGTGGAAGGAGGGAGCCACACAGGTTATATTCTGATCTCATTCACACACAAACCCTAGTCTCCTGTGTGTCCACAAAATAAGTAAATACGTATAATGAAAAGTTTTGAAGTAATTTAATTTCCGGTTAAAAGTGAGGCTAACAACAGAAGAGACATTGTAGCTCCCAGTGACAGCCTCTCAATAGCATCATTAACTCTGGTGACTGTACTCCAGGGCTGCTGTAGAACTTTCCGACAGTGATAATAGAAAGGCCGACCACTTGAAACACATCCCCATGATTACCGTGTGGAAGCCCCAGCGGAACACTGACGAAGAGTGTCGTTGGAACTCCGTCTTCAACTGAGAGGATGAAAGGACTGCACGGGATTCGACATCACAGAGAGTCTCTCTGGAACGGTGACAGACATTGAATCGACCACTGAAGCACGAGGAGAGAGACCTTCTCCTCCAGACCATATAAACAGTAAACGCGAGAGTCAAACTTCAAGAATGGCGACCTATTAGACCATTGATACACCAAGATCTGTGTTAGGTTTAAAGATATTTTGGTTTTCTTCATTGTAGAGGAAACCAAAGCACAGAATAGGTTACAATGTACTTACTGAGTATGGGAATCATATTATTGGGTGAAAACTCTAATTTCTTTATTAAAAAAAAAAGTTTGTGGCCGGGCGTGGTGGCACACGCCTTTAATCTCAGCACTCGGGAGGCAGAGGCAGGCGGATTTCTGAGTTCGAGGCCAGCCTGGTCTACAGAGTGAGTTCCAGGATAGCCAAGGCTATACAGAGAAACCCTGTCTTGAAAATGAAAAAACAAAAGCAAACAAACAAAAAAAAAGTGTGTGTGTGTGTGTGTGTGTGTGTGTGTGCACCACAGTACATTTGTGATAGTCAGATGACAACTTTGTAGAGTTAATTTTCTCTGTTAGGGACTGAGCTAAGGTAGTGAAGCTTTCTTGGCAAGTGCCTTTGAAAAACTAGGCCTTAGGCCCACAGACTTGAAAATGTGACTTTTGTGACCCAATGCCTCAAGCTACACTAATCATAAAACAGATAGCAACATTCCTCCACTCATCCCCTTCCTGGGTTCGGGGAGAGTTCGTTCAAAGAAAGTCACCCTGATCCCCCCTGACCAGTGCTGGAACCCGCTATGCAAATGTGCTATTGTTACAGGCTTATAGCTTGACTTTCTTCCTTGTGACTCTTAACTGGTATTTCTGGTATTTTCCAACAATGCCCTCCCCACTCTTGAGTTGTGGTTTCTTCCTTTAAATATCCCCTTACCCAGCTACTCAGGGCCCACGGTCCTGTGTACACCATGGGCCCCAGAGCGTTCTTGGAATAAAAGTCCTCTTGCAGTTTGCATCAAGACCGTTCCTCGTGAGTGATTCGGGATGTCTCCTCTCCTGAGTCAGAACGTGGGGGAGTCCTCGAGTTCTGGGTCTTTCACCTTCACCTGAGCCTTCTCAATAGCCCACTTTTTTTTTTTTTTTTTTTTTTTTTTTGAGACAGGTTTTTCTATGTAGCTCCATCTGCCCTGGACCCCTCTCTTTAGACCAGGCTGGCCTTGAACTCACAGAGATCCACCCACCTCTGCCTCCCGGCATCATCACCACCCAGCTGTTCATGAATTTCTTACTGCAATGTTCAGTAGCATCAATATCATGGTCACACTTAAATAAACTCCTTTATATTTTAGAGTCTTTCCAGTACTAATTTCCTGCTAGAGTCACAGGAAGAACAAAGGATATCCACAGGCCCCCGTGCTCACGTGTGAACACCTCCCAACTATCGACACTCTGCCCGAGTGGCACCTTTGGTGAATGTGCCTTGGCACATCCTCATCAGACAAAACCCACAGTTCACATCTGGGAGTCAGTCTCCATGTTGTCCATTCTGCAGGTTTGGACAAAGTCTCTCATGACATGAATACAGCCCTGTGTGTTGTATAGAGTAGTCTCACTGTCTTAAAATTTCACCAAGCTCTTCCCACCCACCCTTTCTCCATTAATCCCAGGCAACCACTGATCTTCTAATGTCAACATATTTTTTCATACTGTCACATGATTACAAACAAACTGTGCAGCTCTTTCAGATGTCTGCTCCCTTCTTATTTGTGTGCATCTAAAGCTCTGTGCCCCTTCATGGCTCAGTTGCTTTTTGGGGAGGGATAGAGGTACTGTATTATTCTCAGGTTATACCAGAGTATATCCATTCACCTACTGGAATATATTTTGGGGGTGGGGGATGTTTTGAGACAGGGTTTCTCTGTGTAGCCCTGGCTGCCCTGGAACTCACTTTGTAGATCAGGCTGACCTTGAACTCAGAAACCCACCTGCCTCTGCCTCCCGAGTGCTGGGATTAAAGGCATGCGCCACCACTCCTGGCTTCTGTTCATTTTTATTATGCAGAGAACAACCATCTTTTGCATTTTATTTTATTATCATTTATTTTGCATTTTATTTTATTAGCCTTGAATTCTGTAACTTTTCCACAGACATTTAATAGCTCCATGAGGTTTCCTTTCCATGAATTTTTAAACTTCTCTGAACTTGTGTTTTTATTTCAGCCGGTCTGCTGGTGATTCCTAAATGATTAGATGCTCACTGTCAGGATCCTAATTTAACTATCAAAACATGTTTGCTACTAAACAGATGCCTGTGTGGTTTGGATGTGAATGCTCCCTATCCAGGACTGTCTAACTGTGAAACAGTGGTCTCCAAAGTTCACATTCAAGACCCTTATAAGGATTACTAAAAGAAAAAAAAAAGATTGTGAAATAATCATAATATTTTTAGTAAGGTTATGATATTTGAAAAAAATATTTTCATTTGAGTGTGTATGAATGTCTTGCCTCAATATGTGTACGTGCACTACATACCTGCCTGGTGCCTATGGAGAACAGAAGAGGGCATTTGATTCCTCAGAACTGGAGTTATAGAAGGTCATGGGCCACCATGTAGGCGCTGGGTCTTCTGCCAGATCAGCAAGGGCTCCTAACCTCTGAGCCATCTCTCCAACCCCAGGCTTATTATTTTGTGTTGGGCCTTATTCAGAACTGTACTGCGTGGCCTATATCATGTGTTTTAACATGTGATATCCTGACACTGGTGTTATTTTGGAAGGATATGGAAACTTTAGGACATGAAGGCTTGCTGGAAGAAGTAGGTCACCGGTGAGGGTCATCCCCACTTCTTGTTCACTCTCTGCTTTCTGACGTTGGAGGAGACATGAGCAGCCTTACTGTTAGTCCGTGTGCCTTCCCTGCAGAGATGGGCTGTAGCTCTCTTTGTAAGCCTTGTAATTGTATTGTAATTATTACTGGGGGCGGGGCTTGCAGATAACGAGATGCACATGTAGAGGTCAGAGGACAACTTTTGGGGAGCTGAGTCTTTCCGTTATGGGATTCAGTAATTAAATTCAGGTTGTCAGACTTGCGTAGCAATCATTTTTAACTGCTAAACCATGTCACTCACCCAGAGGGTAACCCTTCATAAAGTGCAAGTTCATAGAAATCTTTACTTCTTTAATCACATGTTTTGTCACTTGGCAAGAAGAGTAATGAATATACTTAGTGGGGGCGGGAGCCATTGTAGCTTCACTTGATTGGTTCCCACAGAAGAGCTAACCCCGCCCACTTTCCCTCACAACGCGTATACTTCTCACCTGCAGCACGCTTTCCTAGAAAGCTATGGAAGAATTCCTAGCCCAGCTTTACTCTGGGAAGCACATCAGAAACCTTAACTTCCAAGGTGTCTTAGTTTCTTCTCTCACTATTGTGATCAAATGCCCTGACAAAAGCAGCATAAGAGTGTAGTCTGTCACAGCAGGGAAAGGAAGACAGCAGGGCTAGCAGCTGGTCACATCCCATCCACAATCACCAACAGAGCATGATACAAGCATACTGTTGTTCAGCTCCCATGTTCCACTTATATAGTCCAGGATCTGGCCAGAGAAGGGTGCTGCCCACAGTGTGTGGGTCTTGACATCTTAATTAATATTACCCCCCCCAGGCCTTCTCAAGTCTATCTTCCAGGTAACTATAGATTCTGTCAAATTGACAGCAGTAACCATCACACAAGATGGCAGGAACTGCAAGACAGGACTATTAGCTGTATAGACATAGCTGTACTTTCTCTTACTTTACCGTCATCTTTTTGAAAGATTACAGGTATTAGTCAGGGGGCATGTATGAATGGGCCATGTTGTCACCCTTTACCATATGAGTCCTGGGGACTGAACTCAGGCCATCCGGGTTTGTAGGAGGTACCTTTACCCACTAAGCCATCTTGCCAGCTGAAATATTTTATCTATTTGTTTGTTTGTTTATGTGTGCACATATGGTATGCCATGGTACATGTGTAGAAGTCAGAGGACAACTTGCAGTAGTCAGTTTTCTTCTACCTTGTAGGTCCCAGGGATTGAACTTGGGTCTTGCTGGCAAATACTGTTATATAGTTCACTGGTCTCCATAATCTTTTAACCAAACAGAAGAGCAAAAAAAAAAAAAAAGAAAGAAAGAAAAAAGAAAAAAAAGAAAAAAATTGAGCACTTTCTACTCATTTCTAGTAGCAAGTAGGAAATGAATTAAACCTTTATGTAGAATAAACCATACAGAATGACCGACAATGGTATGACCACTGGGTTCCAGGAGGAATAGGTATATTCATACACATGTATATGAGTTATATTCCTGCACTATAGAATTTGAAACAACATGTAGAGGAGAAGAAAGGCTTCCATGCATTTTCTTTTTCTTTTTCTTTTCTTTTTTTCTTTTTTTTTTTTTTTTTTTTGGTTAGACTTACAAAGCCATTCTTTTTTTTTTAAAAAAAGATTTATTTATTATATTTAAGTACACTGTAGCTGTCTTCAGACACTTCAGAAAAGCAAGTCAGATCTCATTAAGGATGGTTGTGAGCCACCATGTGGTTGCTGGGATTTGAACTCAGGACCTTTGGAAGAAAAGTTGGGTGCTCTTACCCGCTGAGCCATCTCACCAGCACCCCCATGCATTTTCAAGACTATCACTTTGTTAAAAATAAATCAAAGAAACAAACCTCTCAGTTGTATGTTTTCACCTCTAGATCTAAAAACCTTAATGTTTTTGTTAAGAAAGAAAATATTTGTAATAATTGAAGCCTCAAGAGCTAGTGTGTGTGTGTGTGTGTGTGTGTGTGTGTATGTGTGTGTTCTCAAGGCTTGCAATAGGACTAAATAGAAGTAGAAGCAGAATGAGCTTCTGGGGGAGTTCTGAGCTCTATTCTTGCTCTCTATGTAATCCCCTTGCCTCTGGTTTATTCTTGTCCTACCCACTTCTCCCTCACTGTTTCTATTTTGTCCCATGCCTGCCCCCCTCATTTCCTAGACTCCATTTGACTCTTTCCTTTCCCCTCCCAGACCCTGCCTGTTAGGTAGTCTCAGACCTGCCTCTCCCTCCTGGCTTAAACTTTGGACTCCCTCTGCTCCCATGACCGCTTGGTTCCTCCTGATTCCTTCTGACTTCCTCTGCTCATCTCAGGACACATCCAAGCTGGGACCTGCCTGGGTTGCTGCCCTTCTGGCTCCTCTATGGCTCCTCCCACACTCAGTCTCAGAGTCTTGGCCAGGATCCTTAGCCATCCCACCACAATATTAACCAGTAATCGCCATCTAGGGAACAGGTGGTGAGCTTCAGATATAAAATTGCCACAGACCCTTTTGGTCCCCTGTTTGCGTGGAACGAGTCTCTGGAGCAGATGAGCAAGGAGTTGGCAGAAGTGGGGTGACAAGCAGACTCGACACAAGGGAGTGTGGATCTGAATGTAATTTGTCAAATCAAGCATCAAACTTTTTATACAGAAGAAAATAGGGAAGTTGGGTGTCACACCAGCAAGATACGAAGAGGTTACTGGATTCTTACTCAAAACAGAGGAATGTAAACACTGAACCTACTGGGATAAAATTCAATGTTAACAACTGGGATAAAAAACAGCTCCACCTAAGGTCCACTTAATCTTAGAAGCCAGGGGCAAGGGCTTCAAGCCCTCACCATAGTTCATATTCTAGTTATTGTATAGTCTACTTTCCCCCTAGGCCATTGTAAGTACTTGTATATGGGTGTAACTCAGCTAGCTATAGTTCTAAGTATCTACTCTGGTTCCTCTTCAGGTCACAAACTTCCTTCTTCCTAGATAATGGTAAATTCCTGTGTAGGGCAGTGACTTAGCTATCCATGCCCAAGGTTGGATCAAGGACTGCCTAGAATCCAACTTAGCTATATGTCAAAAAATCAATCCTTAGGAGCACTTGTAATAAAGCAATATTAAGGGAAAGCACACAGATCCATTTACCAACTAAAGCAAGGACATTGGAGCATTCATTATACAGGATGCCACAGTTCCAGGAGACTAAGTTTCCATGAACTTTTCCCCATTGGGACCACGCCCAGGCTTTTCAGCCTGTCAGGCGGGTCACTACCGGAGTGGATGTAGCATAAAAGGACCCTAGTTTGTAATGAGCATTTTCTAACAAAAGCTAAGTTAGCACTCACTGGTTGAAGTTCTGTGTGGTATGAGTGAATGAAACTCTGCTGTCTTTGGCAAGTTCCCCTTGTCTGTGCTTTTATTATTATTATTATTATTATTATTGACTAAAGAAAAAGACACAGAATATAGTGTAGTTTGTGCAGGAACACAGCTCAGATGACAGACTGCCACAATCAGTGACATTACAATGGTTAATATTTTGCTTTAGTCATAGCCTAAACCTTGTCATTTATGTAAAATTTAAATGTAAAGAAACTCAACTAATAATTATAAACTTATTAAGATGCTTCTGAAAGACCCTGAGAAAAATGTAACAGGTCACAAAGACCCTGAAACTGGGAAAAGAGATTTCACTACTAGCAGAAAGCCTTTACATAGCTGAACATAATAGCCTGAACATTTCTTGAATCTTTGTGCTTGCCCCTACTGTTCTTTGAATGCATGTATTTGCCAACTGATATAGCTCACTGCCAAGTGTTTGAGGTTTGGTTGATGGATTGAGATACAGCTCACTGCCAAGTGTTTGTGGTAGATTTCACTTTGCACCTGTGCACCCGAGCATAAAAATCTTCCGTGTACCCATTTCTTCTGTAGAAAGAATGGATATTGTCAGATCAGAAAAATCCCCTACTCCCTCCTCCTCCTTCTCTCCCCCTTGAGGAACCATAAAAACCGGGTCCTCTTTTCCCTCAGGGTCGACTTCTCTATCCACTCCCAGGATACGAGTCGTCCCCAGAGCTCTGGCTTTCCCCGAATAAAGCCTCATATAATTTGCATCAAGCCTGGTCTTCTGTGAGTTCTTGGGGGGTTCGCCAATATCCCGTGACTTGAGTAGAGGTTTCCCTATGGGGGTCCTTTCACTTCAAATGACTTTGTGGTTAGTTTTATTACTGTTTTTAATGTCACCTCTTTTTCATCAGTAATATTAGATAATAGAGGAAAGGTGCCGATTTATAAGCCTCAAGCATACCTAGAGAAATGTGCTTTTCCATTACTAAGACCTGAGCATTCTTACATGTCACAGGTGACACAGCACAGTGCCCTGCTATTAAGACAGCGTCTCATGAAAACTGAGTCATATTTTAACTCGATGCACTGGATAGTTGTTTGGAATGTATTTTGTGCCTTGCTACATTTCTTGAATGTCTCATAGTAATTACAATGGTACGTATAATTCTTCATTCATGCTACTTTTGGTACCAACTAAAATTTAAATGTGAATAATTGTTTATGGCTTTTGGGGGGGGGGTTCAAGACAGGGTTTCTCTGTGTAGCCCTGGCTGTCCTGGAACTCACTCTGTAGACCAGGCTGGCCTTAAACTCAGAAATCTTCCTGCCTCTGCCTCCCAAGTGCTGGGATTAAAGGCATGTGCCACCACTGCCTGGCTGTATACGGCTTTTTAAAAATTGTTTTTGTTCAGCTTTTTATTCAATAAACATTCATTAAGAGCCTTCTGTGTGCCAGGCACTATTGTGTCAAGTGTGAAATATATGGGTATGATGACGTTATTCTTTTAAAGATTGCATGGGTTAGGTGAAAAATCAAGAAATGATGTGAATAATTACAATACACTCTGATGTGTGTTAATAGGTATTTACAAATTGAGGACAGAGAGCCTTCTGTCTATCCATAAAAGCTATGTATGGAAAGCTCCGGAGAGAAAAGGAAGGACAGAGAAGGTCTACTTGGTCCTTAAGTCTTTTGCACACTATTCCTCCCACAGAAAAGGAAAGTCCGCTTCTAGCTCCCGCGCCGTTAGGCCAGGTCACACGACTAGTTTAGATTGATACATTGTGAACAGATGTTCTGTGTGTTTCTTCTGCCCGAGGCAGTGAAGCACTCCTGTGCGGGTTTCCCAGACTCTTTCTTTCCCTGTCCTCGGGTGGGGTCTTGCTAAGAAGGAAGCCACAGGATCACCACTGGCTGAGTTCCTGAGTCCCCAGGACAAAGATGGCTTCTCTGGTAGTTATCCTTGACTGTAAACATCGATGGATTTAGAGCCACAAAGCAGACATCCCTGAGCATGTCAATTAGGGTGTTTTCGTGTAACTACGGAGGAAAGACCCACCCTGGTTGTGGATGGGTCATCCCGTGGGCTGAGGTCATGCACCAAATTAAATGGGAGTCTAAGGAGAGCTCACTCTGAGGACCAACACTCCTAGCTCTCTGCCTCCTGACTCAAGATACAGTACAACCAGCAGTCTTACGCTCCTGCTGCCGTTCCTTCCACGTCATAACATCATCAGACTGTGTGCCAACATAAGCCCTTCGTTCCCCCTGAAGTTACTTTGGTCAGGCATGTTGGCACAGCAGTGAGGGCATGAATGGATACAGCTAGTCTGCAGAGCTAGCCACCTCCATAATGAAGTTGATGGGCAGCAGTTGGAGAGCAGGGGAGGAGGCTAGAGGCTGGGATGGTGTAGCATGAAATTGTGTGGAGGGCTGAACAGTTAGTTAGCTGGCTTAGTCAGTAAAGCCGTTGCCACCCAAACAGGAGGACCCGAGTTCAAGCCTTAGCACCAACGTAAGAAGCCATGCCTGGGGAAGGGAAGACAGGTGGATCCCTTGGACTTGCTGGCCACTCTGTCAGTGGATAGCTTCTGGGGATTAACTCTAAGATTATGTTCTGGCCGGTGTGCCCACACATACACACAAAACCCCATACATGCACAAAGTATTTTGTATTAAGCCATTGGACTTACATGCGTGGGGGGGGGGCGGGGTTATAGCATACTTGACTTTGAACAAAATACAGATTTAAAATTCAATACATTATGGAACACAAGTCAAAAGAGCTGGAAGATAGAGCCAAGTTCATTAGTTAAAAGACCTGAGAGAAAAAAAAACATCACTTTTCTTGTGAGCCGTGTAGAAAAGGTTAGGGAAGGACAAAAATACAGGAAAATTTAGAGGCAGAGATGGAGGGAGTTGATCCTGCTTATTCATGACAGCTACTATATTGCTGTGATGTCAGAAAATAAGTCTTCTGATGAGAAGGCAAAAAAAAAAATCGAAAAGAGCAAAATAAAGTATTTGTTGAGGACATATTACTAGGAAGAATGGAAAAGAGTCAGTTAGACGGGGGTGGGGTTGTGGGGGTGGGGGTGGGGTTGGGTATTGGTGCTGGCTCACTGAGCCTCTGGCCTCACGTATTTACAGCAGCCAATCAGCATGGTTTTGCCATTTTCTGTAGCAGTGACTGCTATTGTGGGAGGATCATGGAAAAGATGATAGTGTACATAGTTGGGGTTGGAAAGTTACTGTGTAAAGAGGCAGTCTAGACTACTAAGGAAGCTTGGAAAAGCATCATTGAAGGGACTGATAGTTCCAACAGGGGGCTGTGGAAACAACAAGGGAAACGGGTCAAGCAAAATCCTCTGCAAGAAACTGGAGATTCTATGGGATTATAGGGCCAGTCTCTGAGTGCAGAAATGGGCTATTTGTGGACAGGCTACCATGTAATGAAGTGATTGAGAATACCTATCTTCATCTCTAGCATTTCTATTCCTAGACTAGTTAGCCATGTTTCCCCCTGTACCTGAGGCTCTTTATAGGAAAGTTTAACCTACATCAATGGGTTTTGTGATAGACGCCCAAATGAATGGAGACTTCTAAAGTTCCTAGTCATCATAAAGTTCTCAAGTAGCCATCACTAATGGGGTATATGCTGACATGGCTGCTGAGGTGCCATGAATACAGAAAGGCTCTGTAAGGCAAAGGCTTAGTGGATGATCAGTGTGTGTGTGGGCACTGCAAATGTCAAGATGCTGAAGTCATGCGAAGAGAACACTAAGCCAGTAATGAGTAGCAGGTTTGGAGAAAAGAGTGTGATCACCATGGCATGAACCTCCAAAACTCAGTAGCCGCTCCTACAACTTGTAGCCAAGACAGAGGGCATGAGAAACTGAAGGCCTCTCCTTGTATGTATTTTAGAGAATGCATCATTAAGAAAGAGCTATGTCAGGGACCGGAGAGATGTCTCAGAGGTTTAGAGCACTGGTGGATCTTCCAGAGGACCTGAATTCAACCCCCAGTACCCACATATCAGCTTACAACCATCTGTAACTCTGGCCTTTGTAGGCATTCACACACACAGACATACATGTGGGCAAAACATCCATACACATACACATAGAGTAAAATAAAACAATAATTAAAAAAGCTATTTCATTCTATCAGGAGGAGGTGAATAAAGAAGTATGATTTTGTTGACGTATGTGAATGAGGAGCCTCACAGCCACGTTGGCTAAGATGTTTTTGAAAATGTAAAACCACTAATGACAGATTGCAGACTAGAGTAAGGAGCATCCTGATGGGTAGAACTATATGCACCATGAGCCAGCATTTCTGGGAAATTAATTTGCATTTAGTTTGGTTTACTTTAGTTCACATACCCATTTTTGTTTCTACATTGGCTATAAACTTTCTGGAGTATATGTATTCTAAATTGTAAAAAAAAAAAATCTAACTATATCTTTTAATGTGTAAATAATGCAAATGTCTCTGCTCCATGTAAGATTATTGAAAAATAAATAAATAAATCCAATGCTATTTAAACTATCTGAAGTCATATAAATGATGTCCATTTCACTAATATGTTATAAAATCATCAAAAAGATTAACACTATGGTTAGGAAATAACAGGGAAAGAAAGCAATAGTTAAATTTCACTTATCAAAATATAATGTAAAATTCTTAATAAACAGCTAAAAACAAAGTGAACTTTGTTTTTGTAGGATATCAGTAATGACCTTCATCGCCAAGATCTAAATTCACTTCATATTAGAGGCCTTTCAATTATATACTTTTGTTACTTGAAGTAATATCACACTGGATGCTAAAAGGCTTTCAGATGAATTCAACAGAAATTCTTATTATAATAGCTCTACAAAGAATATGAAGAGAAAGAAACCACCTAAACGTGATAAAAATCACTTATGCAAAAGCACGAACAAACACGGCTGCAGATTCCATTTAAAAAGCCTTCCTTGGGAATTCCATAATCCACCTGTGTGTGGGTTGTGATGTTTATTTAAATGTATGGGATGCTTATCTAAAAAGGGACAGGAGGCTCTGAGCTAGAGATAACTAGATATGAGTAGAAAATGCAATCCACTTAAAACACAAAGTACAAGCAATATTGCAAAGTAAAATAATAAATGAATAAATTTAATAAGAAAAGTACAGGGCCCAAGGGAAGAGAGTCATAAGATCTTATTGAAGGGTTGCACCAGGGCTAACAAAATAGAAAAAAAAAAGTAACTCCCATTTCCTACATGGGAAGACTTATTATTACAAATACATCAATCTGCCCAAATTGTTATATATATTTAATGACTTTTAACTAAAATCCCTATGGTATAAGAAAAGTGAATTATCCTACATTTTGCACGGAACAGCAAATGTCCAAAAGAAGCTAAGAAATATGTGAACATGAAAAATAATGAGAGTTCTTGTCAGAATTTAAAATATCATACAAAGTCAGCATAACTAATGATTGGGAATTACCTCAGGGATAGACTGATTGATTAGGAGCCTGAACAAGACTGCAGTAAGCATGGGAACTTACTCTAGATTGAAGGTCATATTTCATGTGAAGGAGAGAGTAGCTCAGGAAATAAGCACTTTATTCACACATTAGTAAGTAGCAAATCAATGATTTATTTGAAAAACTAATTGAACCATTACTTCCTATCCTTTGCAAAGTACCATATTAGTTTTAAAAATATAAAACAATTAAACTTCAAAAAAGTAACATACATTATAATATATTATATATGTAATAATATATGCAGTATATTATATGTTATATTGTATATAGTACATATTATATGTTGATATATAATATGGTTTGTATGAGCCTTACTTTCTTCCTTACACAGAGCACAATCTTGAACCTCTGACCTGCCTGCCTTCAGAGGTTAGGACTACAGGCTGTGCTACCATGATGGGTTTATGTGGTCCTGGAGACTGAATTGAGGTATGTGGTTCTCAACTTTACTAAACTGCAACCTTTTATTTAATACAGTTGCTCATGTTGTAGCAACCCTCAGCCATAAAATTATTTCATTGCTGTATCAGAGCTATTATTTTGCTACTGTTATGAATCATAATGTAAATATCTGTTCTTTCTGATGGTCTTAGGCAAACCCTGTGAAAGGGTCATTTGACCCCCACAGGTTGAGAATCACTGATCTAAGGTTTCACCCAGGCTATACAATCTCTCTACCAAATGAGTTGTTTTTAGAAGTTACAGGTATTATCATCACAATTAGGAAATCTAAGTAATGGGTTCCATTCCTGTGAAGAGACACCATGACCAAGGCAACTCTTATAAAGGCAAACATTTAACTGGGGGTGGCTTACAGTTTCAGAGGTTCAGTCTATTATCATCACGGCAGGAAGCATGGCAGCATCCAGGAAGATGCTGTGCTGGAGAAGCAGCTGAGATTTCTGAATCTTGATTCGACTGTATCCAGGAGAGACTGGCATCCTCAGGCAGCTAGGAGGAGGATCTCAAAACCCACACTTTCTCCAATAAGGCCTCGCCCACTCCAACAAGGCCACACCTCCTAATATGATAGCCTTCTTTGTTGTGGGTAAAAGTTACTGCATAATAAGGATAGTCTGGATTGAGTATGGATTTATATATTTTTGTGGTACTCTATTTTTGGAATCGTTCCCAATTTTTTTTTTTTTTTTTTTTTTTTTGGTTTTTTGAGACAGGGTTTCTCTGTATAGCCCTGGCTGTCCTGGAACTCACTCTGTAGACCAGGCTGGCCTCGAACTCAGAAATTCGCCTGCCTCTGCCTTCCAAGTGCTGGGATTAAAGGCGTGCACTACCACACCCAGCTCCCAAAATATTTAATGTGAAAGAAAAATTTTCCTCCAATAATTTGCAATGAGCTTAATTATGTTTTCAAACATTTTAATAACAAATAATTATAAAGTGAAATATTATAGTAGACATTCATCATAAAGTAGATTATCAAATAAATAGATAAATGAATGTGATATTAATATTCATTTAAATATGTTTTTAAAACATGGTTATTGAGCAGTTCAGTAGCTTTTAGTGTCTCTGCCTCTTTCCTGTACGACAATTGAAATTACATTTCTTCCTCAACCACTATGCTCTTTGATGTCCTTGGAACAGTTTTGTCTGAGTAGGAAGTGCACCAGATCCTTCTGATCTGATGTTGCTAAGAGTTTTGAGAACAAATTCTGGGTGAGTCCACCATCCCAGCACCCAGCACCCAACACCCAGCACCCAGCAGCAGAGGTGTGTAGGGTGTCCCCTTTCTTGCTTTCCCAACATGTCAGCCTATCTTCCTCATTCTTCCTCATTCTTTGTTTTTGCTCAGCTTCTCACAGCCCAAGGAACTCCACTAGGTGCTAGCACACACAGTGGGCTATTTTTAGCTTTAAAGCTTCTCTGGGGAAAGTTCCTTGAGAGCTTGAAGCCATGCTGAGAAAGAAGCTGAATGGAGCAAAGGCTGGAGAGGAAGGCGGAGGGGCCTGATCCTTCCTGTGCATTTGGCTCCTTCTCTGAGGGAGATCAGAAATTCAGTACAGAGTCTGAGAAATGGTTGTGAGAGAATGGACAGGATTGTGGATTGGGAAGGAAAATGGAGCCTGCTGACATGCCACGAGGAAGCAGGATGGAACTAGATTAGGGAATCGGGCAAAGGTGAGGACAGAAAGACTGTTTTTGAAGTCAGACAAGATCTGAAGTGACAATTGTCATGATTTTTGACCAAGTGCTAAGGGTGATCACATCTTACCTATAACTTCCCAACCATGTGATTGAAACACATTCCTTAAATCTCTCTGAGCCTGAGTTTTCTTATCTACAGAATGCCTTTAATACTTGTAGGGTATGAGGCCTGAAGAATCTAGACACACAGAAAACACTCAAATGGGGCCGTGAACACAGGAAATACTTATAAAAAGAGGCTGCTGTTATTTTGTCTCACTGTCTATAATCTGAATAAAACCATTCTATTATACTCATAAAAAGGTGAAATAAAATAATAACATGTCAAGGGCAAGCATCTTAGCTCTGGTTTCTAACCAGTAGTATACACACACCCAAGGAGAAAAGTTTCAGATGTTTTCTTGGGAGCATAATTCACACCTAACAAGGCATTGCTCAGGAGAGTTATTACTCTGCATTAGCCGGACACTGTCTGCCTCAGCGCTGTAGCACTCAGGAAGGAAGAGAAGCCTTCTGCACAATCATGAACATAGGTTAAGTGTAGCGCAAATCTGAGGGCAGACAAAAGCAAATCAATTCATCTACTTTAGACACTGTCCTAACTAAGTGGAATAAATCCCCAGGGTCAAGTTAAATAAAAAAATAGGTAAAGGAATCAATATGAGCACAAGGAATAGGAAAACACAATGTAGTGTATGAGGCCTCAGGATATTTGGCCATGATGGTTAAACTTCAAAACGAAGATAATAAAATGAATGCTAGAAACATAATTGTGTGTTCTAATTAAAAACAGGAGGACTCACAGGAGATCATCCAGCACTGGCCACAGCCTTGAACTTTCTGACTTTTAAGATCTTCCAACCCTTAGTAGAAAGCACCATTACAATCCTTCCGCACTGAAAAGGGCAACAGACGTCTTCACCTTTGCCTTTTTGTCTGTTTGATTTATCTTTTCAACTTTGTACGGAAGAGCAATACTAAATGTCTTCGAATCATGGGATTCCACAGTTGGTGATACAAACATTGATTCTGTTCATCATTCACAATGGTAGGTGTTTTGGAAATCTCTGTAATTTTATTATTTATACTTAAACATTATCTAAAAGTTGTTTCTATAATGTCCTGGTTAGCTTCTCTGCTATTGTGACAAAGCACTGACTGACTGTCACCAACTTCAGGGAGGTTTGGGCTCATGTTTTCATGTTCATCCATCACCCAGACTAGGAACTCAAGGTAGAGACTGAAGCAGAGACTGAGGAGGGATGCTGCTTACCAGCTTGCTTCTCATGGATTTCTTCTCTTACTTTCTTACACAACTCAGACCACCATCAATCAAGGAAATGCCCCACAGACAAACCCACGGGCCAGTCTGATGGAGACAGTTCTCCAGTTGATTCTTCTTCTCCTATGCCTATTTTGTGTCAAGTTGACAAAAATTAAGCAGCTTGCTTTCCTTCTTTCTGATTTCTTGAGACAGGGTTTCTCTGTGTGCCCTTGGCTGTCCTGGAACTTGCTCTGTAGATCAGGCTCACACTTGAACTCGGAGATGCTCTCTACCTCTGCTTCTCAAGGGCTGGGATTAAAGGTGTGCACCACCACAATACCTGTCTTACTTGTTGTTTCTCTCTGCAGGAGTATGAGAGGTTTTGTCTTCATCGTCCTTTCTTTTCCCTTTCATCCACATCCCTGCCAACTTCCCCAAATTCTAAAACTAACGGAAATAGCCGGTAGTTTTCACATATGACCTTTTGAAGGAAACGTCTAAGCAACCTAGAATTCTCCCACTGTTTTAGATTTCTAGATCCTTGAACCTGGGAAGTAGGTGGAAATGTGTGTGTGTGTGTGTGTGTGTGTGTGTGTGTGTGTGTGTGTGTAAGATTATAGACAGAGTGTAAAGGTAACTAATATAGGGAATGTCTTCTGGAAGTAATACTTGAACAAAGATTTATGTACAACAAGTTTACTAGAGATTATTCAAAGATCAACAGCTGAGGGGGAAGGGAAGGAAGCAGGATGGGACCATTAAGAAGAAGGTCTGTGATGACGTCACAAGATGCCATCCAGCACCTGTGTGTTAGGGCAGAGTCAGCCTTTAGATGTGAGATGCCTAAGCTCCAGCTTCTTAAAGTGTGGGTTGTGGTGCCATATGGAATCATGTCGCTAAATGTGGTGATGTCAAAAAAAAATTGGCAATAGTGAAAGATCTGAATATGTAAGAATCAAAAACTAATTCAAAGTCAAACACATAAGGAATCTGAGGGCTTTCTGGGAGTGCCAGAGTTTTATCCTGCTAGATCGCTGCAGGTCTGAACACACAGTGTGTACATGTGCACGTTGTAGCGTGTATGCCTTTGTACCACATACTCCAGTGGATGCTGCCACCTGAAGCACACCGATGTAGATCTGAGCTGTTGTTTGTCAAGGATTAGAATGTCTTCACTGTGTTTCTTGAAAGTTTTATGCTCTTATTAAAACATAGGGCATCAACCGTGGAAACAGACTTTTAATGTTTGCCTAGCACTCATCAAATAGTCTGTCTTTGAGTTACACTGTGTTGGAATGTCTGATTTTAAATTTTCTATATGAGTTGCTGATTTCAGTTTCATTTTTAAAAAATTCGTTAAATGAAGGAACTGAAGGGGTTTGCAACTCCATAGGAAGAGCAATAATATCAACCAACCAGAGTTCCCAGGGACTAAACCACCAACCAAGGGATACACACGGAGGGACCCATGGCTCCAGCTGCACATGTAGCAGAGGATGGCCTTGTCGGACATCAATGAGAGAAGAGGCCCTTAGTCCTGTGAAGGCCCAATGCCCCAGTGTAGGGGTATGCTATGGTGGGGAGGTGGGAGTGGGTGAGTGGGTGGGGACACACCCTCATAGAAGCAGGGGGTTGGGACAGGGAGGTTCTGGGGGGATCAGGAAAGAGGATAACATTTGAAATGTAAATAAATAAAATATCCAATAAAAAAAGAAAGAGAAAAATCATTAAATGAATTTGACATGAGATTAATACTGAATTTCCAACGATTTCTGAAATAGGACAGAAAAGGCTTTTGCCATTTTGTAGGTATTTGTGAGCTGTAATGTTCTCAGCACTGATGATCGGAACATCAAAATACCCATCAACCCTGGAAAACGCTGAAGATGCTCAATGTCCTGAACCATAAAACATTCAGCTAAAATTTAATTCTTTATGTGAAGATAAAAAGCACATCTGTCTCATTAGTATGCAAATTTGCCTTCATCTTTAATAAATGGTAAAATTGTGTGCATCCTGAATTTAAAATATTTGTTTGATTTATTATCAGTCAAGGTGTAAAGGGTATAAACCTTTATTTTCTATATCACTATACCCAAAGTCATCAAGAAATTTCTCAGGTGAAAAGGGTCGCAAGTGGAAGAACGTTTAGAAGCTTTAGCCTGAGGGAAAAGGCTCAGAAGGGCAGCTGCCATCAACTAAAGGAAATTCCTCGGTCCTGAAGGACTAAAACTGTTAGTCACAGGGCAGGAATGCGAGCAGAGCAGCTCTGCACCCTCCTCAGAAGTCAGAAGAACAGATGTCACCCTCCGGTTATGACTGGAGATGGACTGTCTGAGATAGCATTCCACTGGCCCCGCCCCTGCCGTACACAAAGCCAAACCCTTACATTTGGGCTCTTGCTTTGGGAGAGGAATTGAAGACAGTGGGCTGCGGAGAACAAATTCCTTGCTTTTGAGTTTCAATGATTTAAGCTTCAGTACAGACAAAAATATTTAGACAAACGAAGTATATGGTTTCTCTGCTATGGGGTTGCTCAGTGGCAGACAGTTCCCTAGAATGGGAAAAGCCCGGGTCTGGTTCCTGGTATTGTGCAAAAACATAAACAAAAAATAAAAACAGCATAGAAATAGGCCACGGCTAGAGCAGCTCATTAGTATGTTCGTGGGTGTAGGTTTGAACCCCAAAAGGGCTCTTCAACCTCTCCCAGACTAAAGAAAGATTCTCTGAGCACCGAGGTGGATAGAAGGTAGAATAGAGGGTTCTGTGGTACTATGGGGTAAGACTTGCGGAGCAGAGGCCCAAGCAGTGAGGAGCCCATTCCTGCGCCCCCCACCCCCCATCCCAGGTTACTTAGCGACTTGTAGGGACAATAGATTCTATCAGCAAGGAACTGACCATGGTGGGGCTGAGATGCCGCAGTCTCCTAAAAGTATCTTCATGGTAAGCATGAAGCCTCAAGTTTGGCTCCCTGAACTGATGATATTAAAGGGGGTGGAGAGAGGGGGGCGGTATAAAGCTTTGCTAATGTTTTATATTATAAAACTTTTGTTTTATATTCCTTTGAAAATGACTTTTTTCCAGAAAGAATATAAATGTATTATTATGATGGGCTAATTCTTTGCAATGTTTCATTCATTTTACCCTATTATTATTATTATTATTATTATTATTATTATTATTATTATTATTATTTTATATCCCAACCTATGCCCCCTCCCTCCTCTTTCCCAGTCCCTCCCCCACCTCCTCTCCATCCAGTTCTTCTTTGTTTCTTCTCTCTATCTCTCCTCTCATTCAGTTCTCTGGAAAGGGCAAGCCAAACCAAGAAAAAAATCCCGTTTCATACATTTCAAAATGACCACCTCTTATGGATTTTCTCATTTACCTGATAAGTGTATTTTACAACTAAAGAACAACTACAATTTCTAGCAAAATCATTATCATCTGATTTACAGAGGATGTGTCTATGTATTCATGAAACAGAATATATCTACGGCTTAATGTGAATAAATTAAAATATAATTACAAACAGTTTTCTCCAACTTAATAATTAGGCCTTCTTTATTTGGTTTACCATTACCTGCATAAATAAACAGATTAATTTCCATGTTCCATAGGGAACTATATGTGTCATCAGTTCACAGAGCACCTAAATTTACAAATAGAGCCCTGGTAATATTGTATTGGCTTTCATAAAATAGTTGTATCAACTGTAAACATACAAAGACTCTCAGTTGAATAATTTAAATTACAGACCATCTTAAGACAAGTAGAGTTCCAGAATAAAACCAAGGTTGTCTTTCTTTTTGTATACATTACAGTACAAAACCCTTTTTTCTTGTACAGTTGTAGACTTAGGAGGTAACACACACACACACACACACACACACACACACACACACACACCATTTTTCTACTCTTATTTTTTGTGCTGCTACTCACAGAACTTAACTAGGGTTTAAACCCACAAAAAGGAACTACAGTGAAACCTGCAAGTCTGACGACTTCCAGAGTTTGATTCCAAGCCATGAAAACAAACTCTGGCTAATTAAACGGATGTCATTTGGGAGGCTGTAGATGAGCTCACAGAATCAAAGAGAAGGCTGATGAGGAGTGAACCAGGGAGGGCAGATCCTAAGGCAGTGTAGAGAGGAAGGCAGGAGGGATCTGTTGACAGTGTCTTAGGCAAGCCCCACTGCGGTGAATGTACTTTGGTTATTTTCTATGTGAACCTTACCCTACTCCTGTCCATAAGGCCACTTTGCCTGGGGCAGGCTGAACATTGTCCATGGAACTTCCCCAACGTAACCTACTAGATGGGAAAGCCAACTGTGATTCCCCCAAAGGGAGAAGATTTGAGACAGAGAAACCAGCAGGTACTTAGATTCTAAAATGCAGGCTGCTGCAGCTCTTATAATACTTGTTCAAAGTTGCTATATATGGCTTTAACAAAGTTGGTAGTTAAAGAATTCATATGGGAGGTTATTATAACCAAACCAAGGTTTCATTAAAAATAATGAATAAGAAAAAACAGTACACACTTATTTATCAATTGTCATGATCTCTTTGCACTTGAATGAGCATAGCCCACAAACCAGGACCTAAGCTGTATTCCCCATTGCTCTTTAATGTAGTAGGAGATCTGGACTAACAGAACCTTTCCTAAGGTTTAGTTTCTTCATTCACAAAGGACTACAATAAATTCCAGCTGCAGGACCCATTCTTGCACTAATTAAAAGCAATAGAATTCTTTACTTCTGCTTTCTGCCATGCTATCCAGGGTCAGCTTGCCTGTAGAGTGTTTCTGGAATCTGAGTAGTGGAAGAGCATCTAGTCTCTTTAGAGGAATCTGCATGATTCTATCTCCTTACTCATTCAAGTCAACCAGTGGCAAACATCTTTGGAAGTCGGTGAGAGACACTACTGTACAAAGACTTGCACATTCTGGTACTTAACAGTCCCTATGTGCCAAAGGAAATCTCATAAATTAGAAGAAAACAGAAGGAAAATCCATCCCCATATGTGAATAACAGGTTATTTAAGAAAGCAAGGATGAGGGACTGCTGTCTATTAGAGGACAGAATAGAGCCAAAGCTGGCTCAGAGGCCACTACAGACAAGCATTAGATATATTCATTCATCCATTCATTCATTCATTCATCCAGCAGTTAGTGAATGCCTTTGTGAAGTCAATGTTAGGTAATGAAAAATGTCTGGAGACGCTCAGAAAATATCTGCAAAGAGAGGTGGAAAGGTTGTGAGAGCCAAAGGATACTGCAAGATAACATCTTCTCTAGACATGACAGAGATGGCTCACACACAAACTCTCAACAAGAGTTCTTGCCAAGACCTACACAGCTGCAGTTGATATATCAAAGTGGACCAGAGAGAGTTAAGGAGACCTCACTCTTGGCCCAAAGGGTACAAATCCATGACTGCTAAAGGAGGGAGAATCAGTTTTCACCAAGGAAGAGCTCCCTGATAGGTTTTCTAATCTAGGATGGTCAACCCAAAATAGAAGTACAGTTGGGCAGCACTATTTGGAACTCAAGAAGTTGCTGTTGTTGGTTGTGGGGTGTGTGTGTGTATATAACAATAATCATAAAGAAGGGGTTATGAATTTGAGAGAGGGGGTAATGGGTTCATGAGAGGAGTTGGGGGGCAGAAGGAGGGATCTAAATGATGTGAATATAGTGTGCTCACGTTTGAAGGTCAAAAAAAATTCAAAACACAAACATAAAATCCAAATAATTATGGGAAAACCCACAATGGCTTTGGAAATGGAAGATGATATAAGGAATCAAAACAGAGAGGGAGGAAGGAAAGCTATTTAAGAAGCAGCAGACCTATGGGTACCACTTCATAAAAACAGAAGGAACTCAAAGGCTGGCAATCAGTGCCCGCTCTTTGCTATGCAGAACTTGAATTGTTTTCAAGGTGCCAATGTGTTTTAGCAGAGACAGACGGTGCTATTGTGTAGCTGAGAAAATGATAGAAAGTTTAGGCAATCTTTCCAGGACAGTTCATAGGTTTGGGATTTGAACCCAGACATGTAAGAATTTGAAGTTGTGGGTTTAGTTTAATTCACCTCTCTGCACATTTGTAATAGCAGAACAAATAATCACCCACTATAAATTCGGTAGCCTTGATCTATTTTAGACTAATTCTAAATATCGCATCAGTTTGAAAGAACAAATTAATACCCATAGCTATAAATATTCCTCTTAAAATTACACCATCATTTCCTTTTTATAGTTTCTTTCTCTTCCCCCAGCAAACTCCAGGACTGAATTGTCCCTCAATTTAGTCTTTATTGCAGAATACTTAAGTAGACTTGGAGAGTGGGGAGAGTTAAAGTGTTGGAAAGTGTAGTTATTTTAGCAAAATTGGTTCATAGTAACTCATGGATGGATACAGGTGGGAGCCACAGTAGTCTGGGGTTTAGGGAATCTTTCTTGAGAGTTTGAAAGAAATCTGAAGGGAACTAACTTAACATCTTATTGGAAATGATGGTGTAATTTTAAGAGGAATATTTATAGCTATGGGTATTAATTTATTCTTTCAAACTGGCTTACCTTTACCCTCAGTTTAAGGCACATCTTCAAAAGCTGTAACATTTCCTATTCAACTACAAGATCACTCATTTTCATAACATATATTGTATTACATTCATATTCCATGGAAATGGATTTTTATGATGTTAGCATTTAAAAATATTTAAAATTAGTGATTAAAACACTTAGAAACTAAAATTAATAAAATGTAACAGCTTGATACTTACAATCTCACAATATAGCATGGAACCCAGATCAACTTAAGTGGACATATAAAAGATAACTTTTTGATAACTAGAATTATTTTGATAACTATTGATTATCTTAGGTCTGAAGACTTACTTTTTTTCCTCTCAGAATTTGTTTTTAGACAGTTAAAACCTAGAGAGATACTTCCTTTCCCTCAGCTTCTATATTCTTGCCATTGTCAAATTCTATCTGAATTATAAATGGCTGAAGTGTATGTGTAATCATTATGACCCTGTTCTGCCTAAAGTCTTTCAAGACACTGTTGGTGCACAGCACTTTGCTGGACTTACATCGAAGATTACTCCATTTGTTGTTAAGTTTGGTCCCAGACAAACCAATCATGGCTGCTTTATATTGTTATTTTCCAAATGTATTAACAATAAAATAACGTCGGAATTTTAGTGTTCATGTCTGAGGATGAGTAAAACAAGCTTACACATGAATTGAATTCAGTAATAAATTATTAAAATTCAATTTGTGACTTAAAAAACACTCCACCAGGCTATAATAAGTTAGAGAAAGTAAAATAATTTAATTGTATGCATCAAAAGACAATGTATGTAAAGTTAAGGTAAAACATTCATTTTTATAATTCTAAAATATGTCATTCAAAAAACTAACTTTCGCTGGGCAGTGGTGGCGCACACCTTTAATCCCAGCACTTGGGAGGCAGAGGCAGGTGGATTTCTGAGTTTGAGGCCAGCCTGGTCTACAGAGTGAGTTCCAGGACAGCCAGGGCTACCCAGTGAAACCCAGAAAAACCAAAAACCAAACCAAACCAAAATAAAACAAAAAAATAACTTTGCTTCAAATTGGTAAAAACTGATTTTTTTAAGTGTCATAAATAAATTTGCTTTAAAAAACTAACTGTACTTATTTATTTTGTGAATGTGTGTTTATTAGGAGGCTGTTGAAGCCATGTGGTAGTAAGAGGACAATTTGCAGGAAGCAGTTCTCTTCTTCCACTGCTCAGGGCATCTGACTCAGGGAAGGAGGCTTGGTGGATAGCACCTTAAAATGTGGCAGCCTGGATACTGATATTTTTGATTCATACCTCATATGATTATACAGTGAAATTTGAAAATCAAGGCCATTTTACACAGATATATTAAGGCGAAGAGCCATGTACATCCCTCATCTCCTGACCCAACCCCCCAACCCCACTAATCAGGAACCTTGATTGTGCTGACAGCACTCACAGTTGCATCCCTGGGCAGATCTCATTTTGCATCCCCAGATACAGACAGCCTGGTGTTTCTCCGGGCTCCATTTGAGCTCTTCATTTGGAGAATAACAAATTCAGCGTGCCCCAGATGATTCTGTGCCCCTGAATCCCAACACCTGCTGGTGTGTCTCCAGAGAAGTATGGGTAGGTAAACAGCATTTCCAGCTGCTGGAGCAGGAACAGGGGCAGGTTCTGGGTTCCTCCTCCTCTCCCCTGAAGCCCACTTAAATCTCTAACTCAGTCATTTCGACCTGCCCAACACTCTCGCACTTGTTTTATTCCCACTGACCCTCTGCTTCCTGTGGCCTCTGCTTTCCTTGACACCCTGGCAATGATCCGTTGGTAGTACTGAACCATGCTGAGTTCCACGTGGAACAAAGTTCTTTGGTTTGGTGGGGTGGAAAGTGGGAGTGAGGTGGGGTGAGGTGGAGTGGGAGGTGGGGACGTGCAGGTAGGTAGAGGGGTGCCGGGTACATTTTGCTTCCTTTGCCCAGAGCACACGACTGCTTACCATTCATTCACTGTCTGCTGTGTTCAGTAGCTTCTTGGGGACCCACTCCCTTCATTTTTCTCTTGCCTCAACTCACCTATCTTTATTCTTCCGTCGCTCTGTGACTTCTCCCTTCCTTGTGCATTTTAAATGTCCTTCCCAGACCCATATTACTACTGAATTGTTATCAAGAACCAAAGCACCTTGTGCCTACTTCCATAAATATAAATGTATGAACATTTTATCCCAACTTTATTTTTTCCTTTTTGCAACATTCTGGTAAAGGCTCCTCAATTTGAATATTGAGGAGAGAATTTCCATAATCTCTCCTGATTGCCTTTAGCCTCACCATTTAGGCAATTTGTAGGAATCTGTTTTCTTCTTCCCTGATGCGGATCCAAGGCGTTTTACTTGAGATTGCCCCCAGGGACTCGTAGTGCTCTCCGCTGAATCCCCAGAGACTTGGGTTTAGATATGCAGTCACACGTTTAATAAGGGAAAATATTAGCCAGTGCTAGGCTGTGTCATTCTTGGAGAACATTCTCCCACATTGCTTCCCCAAAGTGTGATCCGACTTGGCTGGTCTTCTGTCACAGTTTGGCTTCTTATCTGAATCTTCCACTCTTGGCTTCTGTTTTCTTCTCTGAGCCACCTCATAATTGGCCGGGGCTTGGCTTCTGGCCAGTGTCCTCACCTCCTTGTTTGGAGGCTATGAGCCCGCTGCTTGTCTGGTCTTGATCCTGGCAAGTTCAGAGCAGGGTGTGTGGCTGCAGTTGAGTGCTCGCTCTTATGTTCCCGGGTTTCGTCACATCCACAGCCCATGTGATCCTCACAGCTCCCTAGAAAGGAAGCCACTTGTCACCTTTGAAACATTTCATAGAGCGAGGTGCATATTCTTTTTGAGACAAGGTTATTATGAATCAGGTTGGCTGAGGAAGACCTTGGACTTCCTATCTTTACCTCCACTCACCACGTGCTAGGACTCGATTTCACGTGTGTTTTGAGGGTCGCAAATTGAATAACCTTATTTCCCTTCACTGATTTTTCTCTCTCACCTATGGACAGAATTTAAGAATTCACAACTCTGGGTAATATGGGTATGAGTTTAACACAATCTCTTTCCAGAGCCTCACTTCCTCTTGGGAAAAGATAATTATTTGGGGTTTTCTGTTCTGCTTATTCAGTCCCAAGGCACCGTCAAGACTGCACGTGGGCAGAGTGGTCGCGAGAAAGGGCTTTCTGACTTTCAGTTCAGATGATGGGCCTCAGGAATCCACAGTGGGCTTTGAAGTTGGATGCCTGTGTGGTCCTTAAGCTTGTGATTGCTGGTTCCTGCTGGTTCCTTTGACCCCACCACTTGTCCACCTGCCTGTATGCCTCACCTCTGGACCTTGGTAGCCCAACGGTCCTTTCAAGGTCCTTCTTTATCCCCAAGATGTGTAGGCAATTCTGTATTACGTGCTCACTGCACACAGGCTAAAGAGGCAGGAGCACAGACACACTGTTCTAGGTAACTGCTTATCTCATGCTCCCTCATGTTCTAGAAGGAAGAAAAGTCCATCAGCTTTGAATGTTCCCCAGCGCATCTGACACTACACGTTCCGCGGGGCTCTACCTGGTAGGGACTGTTGAAAGCAAGACTCATTCTCTGTCTCTGTCTCTCTTCTCTGCTGAAAAGCTCACCTGGGCTCAGATGGGCTGACACTGCTCTCCTCTTTGATTTCTGTTCTTTCTAAGCTGCAAGGTCTTCCCTCAGATCTTATCCTGAATTCTCTCCATTCCCAATTTTTGGTGATTTTCCATGAATAAAGTCAACAGGGAATAAAACGTATTCAACAAATTGCCGAGGATTTTGATAAGTCTGAATTTCAGGACATGAGAGTGGGAAGACAACTTAAAATGCCAGCTTTGAATACTAAAATTTGAATACTGGGGTTTTATTTCTTTTTGCATTCCAGATTTACTGTAATTCCACTGTGTTGGAAAGAATGAATGAAAGTCACACATTAAGGAATGGAAAAGGAAAAAGTCATTGGTATATGAAAAAATATTCCCTTTAAAGTACTGAGTTGGAAACCAACACCACACCAAATTAATGTATTAACCACACCAAATTTTTATTTATTGGAACTTACCTTTAATTGTGAAGTCATATGAATTAGCAAAATGTTTATTATAAAAGAAAAAACTAAGTATGTAGAAAAATGTAAAATATTAGATATAAGGAAGAGACACCTGTAAAATATTAGATATAAGGAAGGGACACCTGTAAAATATTAGATATAAGAAAGGGACACCTGTAAAATATTAGATATAAGGAAGGGACACCTGTAAAATATTAGATATAAGGAAGAGACACCTGTTATTGGACTTTGGAAGGATTAGGCCTCCTACATTTTATAGAGATCAACATTCACTTTACACATATGTTGATATACATGAAAGTTTCAGATACATTATATATTATAATATATTATATAGTCTCTCTTTATATATATGTATTAATTGCTTTACATGTATGAGTGAATTTCCCAATTTTACAAAGAAGAAAATAGCATAGAGATTTCTGGATTGCCAAAAGTCAGATATTTGTAGTTTGGCTAGGTTTACCTGACAGTGGGACTTGTGCGTACCCTCCATAAAAACCTCTCTTATGTAGAATGAGTGACTATAAGGACCATAGTCCATCACTTGGTGGTACTAGTGTCTCATATGAGGACTTTTGCTGCGTAGATGCAGGTACTCTAGCCATAAGTATGTGGGACAGCAATGGTCCAGCTATGTGAGATGGTTGTTCTGTTAATTTTTTCCACAGTAGCAGCTATTCCTCTACATATGTATTTTTATAACACTCTATTATATATCTTAAATAAGATCAATATAAGATTAATTTAAATAAGAAATAAATAAAATTCATCTTTAGAAATAAATCATATGAAGACCTCTTTTACTAATAAAATGAGATTAGTATATTTTATATAGAAATGACCTTAGAACTCTTGAAAATATTTTTTTTATTCTTCTAGGATGAAAATTTCCATTGTTTATTTTCTTTAAAATTTCTTAAGTTCTGTAATGAAAAGAGTGGTTACAGATTTACCTACCTATTCATAAAATCCACTTTAGAAGGATTTGCCTTCATGCATTTTATGGTATGATTTTTACAAATTAAACATAAACTCATTATATGAGCCATTTAATCCAGTTTCTCTAGACACTTCATGATTACAGGGCATAAGCATGTTTATTCTCATCATAAGTTTTTTTTTTTTAAGTCAAAGGTCACAGACACTTGGTCTCATTTGTCAAATAGCTGACTGAACTGGCACAATGCAGATGTTTTCAGACACTGGGTTTAAAACTAAGGTGCATAGAAACCCAGTGTGGGTGTGAATAACTTGCTTTGGAATAAAGGCTGAACAGTTTAAAAGTTACAATGGAGGTAACTTTTGAAAATTGGAACGATTAAACAAAAATTTTTAATTATACAAAATAATTTAAGCTTTCTGATACAGACAATGAAATAATAATTTAAACTTTTTTATTACAATAAATCTGAGGTCCTGATTTCTTATATAATTCTCCCGTTAAAGCAGTAGTTCTCAACCTGTAGGTTACAACCTCCTTAGGGGTTGGACAACCCTTTCACTGGGTTGTCTAAGACCATTGGAAAACATAGACATTTACATTACAAATTATAACAGTAGCAAAATCTCAGTTTTGAAGTAGCAATGAAAATAATTTTATGGTTGGGCTTGTCACATGAGGCACTGTCTTAAAGAGTTGCAGTGTTAGGAAGGCTGGGAACCACTGATTTAAAGGAACCAAGCCTCCTTGGAAGACGGGATGGTTTTCAAGCTAGCCCAGGGACTCAAGGTGAGCCCAAAGCATTTGATGGTAGCAGAAAGCAAAATGTCCTGCTCATACATATTCACAGAAGTGGGGCAAGGGACACAAAACCAAGAGCCCGAAGGGTGGAGGCAGGCAATGGGAATGTCTTAGGGCTTCACTGCTGTGACCAAGGCAACTCTTACAAAGGGAAACATTTAACTGGGGCTGACTTACAGTTTCAGAGGTTTAGTCCATTATCATCATGGCAGGAAGCATGACAGTGTGCAGGCAGGCACGGTGCTAGAGGATCTGAAAATTCTGCATCTTGATCAGCAGTCAGCCAGGAGGAGATTGTCTTCCACAGGAAGCCAGGAGGCAGCTCTCTTTCAAGTTGGGAAGAAACTGAGCGCTAGGAGACCTCAAAGGCCACTCCCACAGTGACTTTTTTCAAAAGTCCCAAACTACTCCAGCAAGGCCGTACCTCCTAATAGTGCCGCTCACCACATGGGAAGCATTCACACACATGAGTCTGTGGGGCCTAAACCTATTCAAACTACCACAGTGAACAACAGAGCAGGATAGGATTAAACGCCAAAATATGAAACAAACGGCCATGAATCCAGAGCAATATAAATGAAAAGTTAGATCCACTCACAGAGAGTGGGACCTAGTGATGATGTTTTATGGTTCCCACTACTTAAGAGCCCAAGGCAGTAGAACCACAAAGTCTGGAAAACAGAGATTCTACCTTAAAATAAAAAGCAGAAAGAACCTAGCATGTCTGTGGCCTTGGGCTTAATCCCCCAAAGTAAACAACTAAATAAATAGAGGAGTATCAAATCTCACATGCAGAACATCTCCCCCACCCCTAAAAAATCATGCAAAAAATTCTGTCTAAAAGAAGTTAAGTCATTGGCCTTCCACTCCTTAAGCGCAGATTCTGTCTGATGCCTTCCTTCTAAAGGTCACTGGAGAGATGGAATCTCAGGAGCTTTCTTTATAAAGGAGAAGGCTGATAAAGCCACTTTTCCTAAGTAACTGTGGTGTAGCAATTTCCTCTGAGCTCTATCCTGGAGGGGAGCCAGTCAAGACTCTGGAAGTAAACAAACAAAACAACACCCAAACGATTTGCCAAGATCAGGGCTAGGGAAATGGGTCAGTGGGCAAAGCAGCTTACCAACTGTGAACACTGGAGTTTGGATCCCCAGCACCTACATACAAACCAGGCA
Organism: Mus minutoides; assembly: GCA_902729485.2. Taxonomy (NCBI): domain Eukaryota; kingdom Metazoa; phylum Chordata; class Mammalia; order Rodentia; family Muridae; genus Mus; species Mus minutoides. The sequence continues at coordinate 31,327 of LR750497.1, forward strand.
TCTGCTTGTAGTCTCAGTGCTTGGGAGGTAGAGACAGGAATTCTATAAGTATAATAGATAAATCCTGAGCTCCATTCACAGTGAGAGGCCATAACTCAGTAAACAAAATAGAGAACCAACAAGAAGGATACCTGTGTTAAAAGAAAAAAGAAAATAAAAAGCAAATCGATATAGCTGATAGCTAAACATCAGGTGCTCACGCCAATGGTCAGAAATGGACTGAAGAAGTCACATGAAGGCAGTCAGCTGGAATGCTGAACTGAGAGCTCCATTGATGAGCAATAAAACAAATGTCAGTTCATGCTTGTGAGGGTGTGGAGTAAGGAGAACACTCATCTATTGCTGAGGGACTGCAAAGGTGAACGAGCATTGTGGATATCAGTGTGTGGCTCATCAGAAAGAAGGGAATCCATCTACGTCAAGATACAGCTATGTTCTCTTGGGCATATACTCAATGAATGTTTCATCTTATCATAGTCACATGCTCAACTACACTCACTGCTTCTTTATTTTACTTTATTTTATTTTATATCTATTTAGTGGACTTGATGTGAGATTTATTATTGAACCTGATTTGGTAGGGTATAGGAGGGCACTGTGGAACCCTTCAGAAATGCAGGGCTCTCCACTTGTCCAGAGGACCATGATTGGGGATATATTTGATACCATAGCCATCAGGAATGAGCCACTTCTTAGCAACTTTTTTTTTTTCAAATTAATCTGCCTTAAATTTGGTGAAGGCCCACTTTTTTGAGATGTGTATCCTCTGGCGGCCAGGAAACTTGTGCTTCTCTATTTATAATGGCCATAATTGGAAAGAGACTAGATGTCTGTTAATGAATGAATTAATAAAGAAATGTGGTACATTTACACAATAGAATATTAGTCAGCTGTTAAAAAAAAGGCACCTGGGGCTGGCGAGATGGAGCTATCAGAGGTTAAGAGCACTGACTGCTCTTCCGAGGGTTGTGAGTTCAAATCCCAACAACCACATGGTGGCTCACAACCATCCGTAACAAAATCTGATGCCCTCTTCTGGAGTATCTGAAGACAGTTACAGTGTACTACAGTGTATAATAAATAATCTAAAAAAAAAAAGGCACCATGAAATTCACAGGTAGATATATAGAACTAGAAAAAAAATCATCTTGAGTGAGGTTACCAAGACCTCAAAAGACAAATGTGGTATGCACTCCATTATATGTGGATGTAACTAGTCAGTCTTCAATAGGCAGGCTACTGTCCATATAACTGCAGAGGTTATGCATAGAGTAAGGGACTAGGAAGGAGGGATAAATAGCTCTAGGAAGGGGAAATAGAGTAGATAGCTATGGATGAATGGGGGGATTGGAATGGGAGGATCAAATAGGGAAGGGGATGGAAGAAGAGAATAAGGGAGGAAATATGGGGAAGGACAACTAAAACTAAGGAGCATATGAAGGATCAAATGGAAGTTAATACAGTAGAGGCTTACAGTAGAAAATGTATATGTGTGTATGAAAGAAATCTAAGTGAAATCATCAAATAGCAGGTGGGATATGGTGGTTTGAATATACGTCGACCAAGGTGTGACACTATTGGGAGGTATGGCCCTGTTGGAGTAGGTGTGGCCTTGCTGGAGGAAGTGTGTCACTGTGGGGGTGGGCTTTGACACCCTCCTCCTAGGCATGTGGGAATTAGTCTTCTCCTGTTTGTCTTCAGAACAAAATATAAAACTCTCAGCTCCACCAGCGCTCTGCCTGCCTGGATGCTGCCCTCCCTGCTCCTGCCTTGATGATAATGGACTGAACCTTTGAACCTGTAAGCCAGCCCCAACTAAATGTCCCTTAGAAGAGTTGCCTTGGTCATAGTGTCTCTTCACAGCAATAAAACTCTAAGACAGGAGTCAAAGCGCCAACTAGGCATCTCTTCACCAAAAGAAACCTCCAGTGCTGGGAATGGATTACATATAGTTGAGTTGGCCAAAGAGACCCCTTTAGAATCCCTAAACAACCCAAGCTATTGACAAGGCTATTGGTTGATCTCCACAAATCCATAGTAAGACCCCTTTGCCAAAGACAATACCTACATAACTGAACATGGAGTAGATGAACTAGTGCCTACTTAGAGCCTTCAACCCTACTGATAAGTGTTCGTGGTACTAGAAGGTCTCTGCATACCACCAGAGGAGACAGGTAAACACCAACCCAGCTACAACCTCTGCGATCTACAATGACTCCTAATGGTGTTCTGATATACTTATATCAGAGTGTCTCACTCAGCCATTGTTAGGGAAGCTTCTTAGTGCAATAGATGGAAACAAATACGGAGACCCACAACTGGACAATGTGCAAGAGAAAGGGAGACCTTGGAACATGCAGTTCTAAATGGGCTGTCTCATCAATTCCCTGGATGGGGTCAGGGAACCCTTCGGAAGAGAAGGCAGAAATATTGTAAGAGCCAAAGGGAATAGAAGACAGCAAGGAGCAGACAGGACAGGACTGTGGCAGCATGCACAGGGCCTGCACAAGTCTAAGACAGATGGGGTCCCAGTGATGAGAGGGGAAGTTAACACAAGCCCGCATCCCTAATCTGGAAGCTATCTTCAATTGATAACCACTTGCAAAGGAAAAGTTGGTTTCCTTCAACAGAGTCTGACTGGGTATGCAAACCACATTTAAGGGAGGCAACATTCCCAGCAGTAGGTAACCAACACAAAAGGAAGTCATTGATGCTTGTCAGCATCTGTATGTGTGTCAGCATCTGTATGTGTGTCAGCATCTGTATGTGTGTCAGCATCTGTATGCGTGTCAGCATCTGTATGCGTGTCAGCATCTGTATGCGTGTCAGCATCTGTATGCGTGTCAGCATCTGTATGCGTGTCAGCATCTGTATGTGTGTCAGCATCTGTATGTGTGTCAGCATCTGTATGTGTCTTCAGCATCTGTATGTGTGTCAGCATCTGTATGTGTGTCAGCATCTGTATGTGTGTCAGCATCTGTATGTGTTTTTTGTGCTTTTTCTTTGGCTCTTTTTTTTCCCCTGCCTGCTTGTTTTGTCTTACTCTGATTTGTTTGTTTTTTTATCTTATCTTAATATTAGTTTTTAGATGCCTATTTGTATTCAACAAGAAAAAGGAAAGGTATGGATTTGGGTGGGTGGGAAAGAGGGGAGGATCTAGGGGAGGGAAATATGTATGGAAAACATATTTTCAATCTAGGAATGGAAGCCACAAAGCTGGGAAGGCGCACTGTCAGGAGGAGGTAAAGGGAGGACTGGAAGGTGACTACAATCTCAATACAGTGTATGGATTTTTAAAATATCCATATGCATGGATAAGAGGCATATTAATATGCCTATTTTATTTTGGGTGTGATAGTTTATTACACTTAGCTTAAAATTTTACTTTTCAGAGAGACAGAGTGAAAAAAGTTACTGGCTGGGGAAGGATGGGTGGAGACAGGCAAGGCAGGACAGGTTCCGAGTTGTTAACTTTGAAAGTTGTAGAGAGAGAGAGAGAGCACAGAAGTTCTTCATACTATTTGATATGCTCATGCTAAAAAATTTCCATAATAAAAAGTTATAAAAATAAATCTGCCCCGTGAAGATAGCCCTTTAATAAGTGATATTGTGTCCCACTCCAAATAGCAAAGTGTTCTTTCACTTACACACCAGCAATTCCCAGCGTAGCAAGATGAAGACAGAAAGTAACATTTAAGCTGTGTCTATAGGAGGCCTAAACCTACTAGTTGATCAACTCAGACAAAAAGAAACAAAAATAAAAACAAAAAACAAACAAACAACACTCCCCCCAAACAAAACAAAACAAAAACCCTAGTTTAGAACCAACTCAAACTGTCCATTTTGCTGAGTTTACTGGAGCAGATTGACAATACTAGAAAGTGGATTAGCGGAGCAGATGTCTGCTCTGGCACCTTAGTGGAGATAGGATTTAAGGAGAGAACTTGGAAACGAAGGCAAAATTCACCCAGGTAATTTTCTCTAGGCAAAACAGAAGGGAGACCCATGTTTATATTCCAAGAAGTCATGTGCAGGGGATAATACTATAAACAAGACTAAAACCATGACTGGAACATGATCAAGAACCAGTCCTTTGCATACGATTTAATAAATCCCAAATAACATTATAACAATATACAGTTGAGCTGAACTACTACTGTCTTAAAGATCAATATGCCACATTTTAAACAGTAGATGAAGCTACTCTCCTGTTGCAGGGTATCAAGTTGCCTCATTTTGTGACTAAGACAAAAATAGGTAACATTATCTCTGTTTGTCAAGCAGGCAGCAGACTCTGGGAGGCCTCCTCGCCTTCCTGTTGCCAGAGGCAGAGGGATGGGGGACTAGAACCCAGGTGTTCTGGCTCCGAGTCCTGCATTCTCTGTTATACTTTGCCTCTCAAAGGAAACACATGATATATGCTTGTAGCTTCGACTTGGGTTTTAGTGGAAAGAAAGTTGGCATCTGTAAGTATCTTAGGAACATAAATAATCTCTTTTGCCAATTTCTGGTGCTTGTCAATAAATTGGTGCTTCCTTTTATGATTGTATATTATAAATAGTCGATATTACATGCAAAATGATGTTCCATTAAGGTAATATCCTGTTTGCTCAATGGTGCATGGCTGAAATCCAGAGATTTAGCTCTGTGAGGAGGATGCTGAACACTATTAGACTGTCTGATATTGAGAAAAGAAGATGAGTTGGAGCATATTAAAATATTACATAATAAACTTATAGTGTCAATTAGTGACAAGCTCATCATTATTACCCACTATTTGACAAATAGGTTTATTCTCTCGTGAAGCCCTTTGCCAGGATTTTCTCCCTCCTCTATAGAGTTAGTCCACTCGCTTTTCACGCTTTCACCACTGCCGAAATCCATTTTCCAGTCTATTTTATGTGCAAAGCAAGCCACTCATGATGGCGTGGCTGTTCTCACCTTCACTTAATGACCATTTCCATCCCTATGATTTTAAGCAATGCTTTGGAACCAATCCATGCCTTTCCTTTGGATGTGTTCGATACTTTTTGGTAACTTCTCCCAGATGACTCACTTTTGCCTTTGTTTTTAATTAAAGTTTCTTTGTATGGTTCCTTCCTGAGAATCCCCAAGACGGATAATCTTTTGCTCAGCAGTCAGTCCAGCCAAGAACAAAAGTATCCACATGAGTTGCAACAAAGTTTATGTGAATTGAATGGGAGTACAGTTTAACGTTTAAAAAAAAAAAAAAAGGTCTATATTTCAAAAGCCACAGAAGAACTTAACAGTCAACGCTTGCCATTTCGTCAATATAAACAAACCGAATCACCCAACACTGTACCAGCAGAAAAAGGACATAGTTCTGAAATTGTTTTCCTGATTTGATGCAAACAGCTTGATTACACCTGACAATGTGACCCTTGGGGGTTGCTGAAATGCATTTTGCCACTTTCCCTCATGCGGAATAATCAAACTACAAGGACCTAAAAATGTCACTTCACCAGCAGAAATTAAGGAAACAGGAAGAAATAAACTAAAAGAGAATTTTTGTTGAAAGCATGCCTAGTGGGCCTTGGCAGAATGGTGATGTGCATTCCTTGGTAGCCCCACAAACGGAAAGGATCAGACATGAGGGCTTGATGCTAAGGTTGACGAGATGTGGGGTCTTCAGGAAGAATCACACCAGGCAGCTACGACAGATCCCAGGATGTCATTGGGTGACTCGTTCCCTTGCTTTTATGGACATCACTTTTCTCTCACTATATTATCAGGATCACAAATGTAACGCAACACAAATTCATCACCAGATATTCTAGTAAGACTCACAGACTGAAAAGCAATATGCCAGCTGGGTTTCCAGAAGCTACAGCATCATTGGTCCTGTGGAACCCCACTTCTTCCTTTGACCATCCAAGAAAAGAATTTTAGAGACTTACAATGGGAGGTCCACCTGGATATTCCAGAATAATCAGCACCTCAGGGTTTATATCTATTTATATCATTTATAATATCTATTTACTAGTAGCTATACCACATTCATATCTATTAGGTACTCATAAGGTTCTAGAGATTTGGGCATCACCTTTCTCTTTATTTTATCATTATGCTCATAATCATTCTGCCTCTCACAAAGAATAAAATGATATTTACTTGGAACACAGGCTCTTTCCATCTCCACCTTTCAACATTCTCTCAACTGTTAGACTACTTGGCTGTAATCTGGGCCAACTACCGCTCCAACACATCCCAAACATTCACAACTCTTATTCACCTGCCTCATAAGCCAGGGTGTCTATAATTTCATTCAATATGCTCCATGATACTATCCAAGAGCATAGAAAATTTATGAGAAATAAATTACTTTTCATAAACCAGATAGGGAAATGTTAATTTCCCCTATCAGGCATCAACATATCAGCCATCTTCTGGGGGGAAGGCTCCAAATTTTGTTTTCAAAATGAAATGCACTGAGTACCTTAGTACCATGAAAGAAGTCACCAAATACGTGACATGGCAATCCATTTGAATCCTTTGGTTAAAAATGCAAATTGATGGATTTCTTCAGAGAAGGACCTTCAGAAAATTTCCACCTCCCTCTCAGTTATAATTTGTACAGTCCAAATAAGTGATCCTAATTAAAAATTAAAGTACTTTATTTTCAAAGAACAGTTTTAAGTTTTGAAATGGGATAAGTATTTTTGAAATAATTTTATTGATTAGGGGAGTACATTATGCAAGTTAGAGGCAGCGTCGACCCTAACTCTCATTAGGCTTTAGCTTCCCGGCACTTGATCTTCTAACTGCTGATTCTGTTTTTCTGAAGAGGTTTGTAAAAGCTGAGTGTTTCAGATGCTTTAAACTTTGGATCCACTCACCCCTGGCGAGGGGAGTTCTGTACCTGAATTGCCTATCTGCTAATCATGATGCTTTCTGTAAAAAACACACATCTCACTGTATTAGTTAAATCTGTTAGATTATTATACTTGCTCACAAATTTTCATTTCTCTCTACCTCTGCCATATTTCCCTATAGTGCTGTCTACTTCTTTACCCTAATGACTTGCAACTTAATTTGCAAAGTGATTGTGAGCTTCAGGAAGAGTGCTATCTATGCTCCAGCGGAAACTTTCTTGTTTGGTTTGACTTTATCCTACCCCTTGCCCCTAACTTGCTCCTAATAGTGGTTGTTGCTTTAATGTGGATTCTTAAAGAAAAGACTTAGAGCCCTGGCAAACTCAGCACAAACCTAGGCAGTCTCCATCCCTTAGGTAATGTCAGCAGGATAAAAATGTTTATGGTTGGCCTAAATATGGCCATTGCAACTGAAGCAAATTGGTGTTCGCCATTCTGCCTTTTAATCCCTCACCCCACTTCACCATAAGGCACCCATCTATCTATTTATCTATTCATCCATCCACACTAGTATTATTTTAGGTTGACAGTACAAGTGTTACATTCTGGTTGCCTTTAACTATAACAGCATGTCTTTTAATAGTTGCCAAGGACTGAGTCACAGAACACATACCTTCTCTTCCCTAGAGACAGTCCTTGGTAAGAGGATTTTAAAAAGTAAATTAACAGATGTACACAGGAAGGAAGCTTACATCATTGAAGAGTTTAGATCCTAAACATGTACTGTATATTCACCAATTTAAAAAAACATGCAAAACCCATTTTTTAGATTATTTTTATAGAACAGGTTTTTTCCCAGTTAATTATTTTTAATTATGCCTCTATAGAATTAGTGAAAATTCCGCTACTTGTTTATCAAAAAACATTACATGAAGGGAGGTCATGTCCCTGATAAGTACTATTTCCATTTTAAAGCATTTAGATGTGAGTTTCTGACTGGTGTTTTCCAATGTGACCAAATTAATGCTGTTTCAAATTTTGAGTTTCAACTAAAATTCCTCAATCAACGATAATACATGATATTTTATGAGTTCACTAGATATATTATTTACTTAAGCATGCCAAATTATCTACAAATCTATGCCTTGCCTTAAAGGCACTAGAATTCTAAACCACCAACCTTGAGCATGCTGTGGCTTTGTACGTGGGTGCACTGTGTGTAAGCCAGGAGGTGATTTTGAGAGCTGTTCCTCGGGAGCCATCAACCTTGGTTATTGAGACAGAGACTCATTAGCCTTGGGCTTGCCAGTCTGATGAGACTATGACCAATGAACTCCAGGGACCTCCCTGTCTCTACCTCCCCAGTGCCGCGTTTACAGCCATGCACCACTGTCTCCAGGTTGTTCCATGAAGACTGAGGATCAAAATCACGCCCTTGTGTTTGTAAAGCAAGCACTTTATGCACGGAGCTACCTCCTCAGATTAAATCAACATTTTTGGATATGTGAGCTATGACAGAAACCCAGTATTTGGCAGAAAAAGCTGACTTTGAAAGCAGTATGCCCGTTTTTATTTTCCAGCTGCTTTAATGGACTTGACTGGGCTCTGTTTGAATTGCTGTTAACTCTGAATTGTAAGTGTAGCTTTATTCAAATAATTTTTAAAAAATAAATTATCAGTTGTGCTTATATAAAATCTGAATGCTTTTCTTAAAAAAAATGCAACATAAATTTAAACAAAAGAAAAGAGTAAGGTAAAAATTAATATCCAGCTGGGCGGTGGTGGTACACGCCTTTAATCCCAGCACTTGGGAGGCAGAGGCAGGCGGATTTCTGAGTTCCAGGCCAGCCTGGTCTACACAGTGAGTTCCAGAACAGCCAGGGCTACACGGAGAAACCCTGTCTCAAACAAACAAACAAACAAACAAACAAAATTAATATCCAATAATTTAGGTCTAAAATATTCTAATATATAGAAAATGCTGAATGTCTTAATGCCTTTGTGTGTATGTGGTGGCTAAGTGTGTGTGAGGGTGTGTTAAGTGGATAGAGAGATAGAAGATATAGATATTAAAAAGAAGAGAGAGAAATTAAAGTGTAACTTACTCTAAAGTAAAACATGTACATTTCAGTTAAAAGAGCCTTCAAGGGACATTGAGCCTTAAATTATAGCAGATATTCAGCAAGAGTTGAAAGAATGGAGTGGACCAAGCTGAAAGATATGTGTCTTTGGGGGGAAATTATAAAAATGTAGGGAGACAGTCTGGGAGCAGCCTGTGAATATCTAAAGTTAGCTTCTGTTCATACCTACTTGGAATTGATGTGAAAGATCAAATCCAATCAGCTGATCGTTTATATTAGGCTGATCCGTGATAAATGGATGCCCTTGGATCCGGACCTCCCGACTCATCCGTGTCCATCTAAGGTAGGTGGGACGTATGTTCGTGGTCCCGTAGAGTCTCATTATGTTCGGATTTATGTCCATTTGGTTCTTACATAAGAAAGATTTAAAGATAAAGAATCGAACGGTTCTCTCCTATTGTTACGGATATTAGCGTAAACGATCTCTTGTTCTAAGACCTTTCTCTCATTAGTGGGCTGTGTGGGATTCCCTGAAAAGGCCCCTGTCATCCCTGTCACTTTTAGGATGGTGAGATTACCCTGGATAATCCAAGTGGGCACTGAGTCCAGTGAGGAGTGAGGCAAAGAGACATTAGACAGATGAAAGTGGAGAAGGCCAGGCAATAATGTTACTCATGGGGCTTCCTTCCTTCCTTCCTTCCTTCCTTCCTTCCTTCCTTCCTTCCTTCCTTCCTTCCTTCCTTCCTCCCTCCCTCCCTCCCTCCCTCCCTCCCTCCCTTCCTTCCTTCCTTCCTAAGATTTGCTTATTTGTTTTATGTATATGAGTACACTGTAGCTGTACAGATGGTTGTGAACCTTCATGTGGTTGTTGTGAATTGAATTTTAGTACTTCTGCTCTCTCTGGTCAACTATGCTTGCATAGTATACTGTAGCTGTCTTTAGATGCACCAGTAGAGGGCGTCAGATCTCATTACTGGTGGTTGTGAGTCACCATGTGGTTGTTGGGATTTGAACTCAGGACCTTCGGAAGAGCAGTCCGTGCTCTTACCCACTGAGCCATCTTGTCAGCCTGCCTTCCCCCATCTGTCTGTCTGTCAGTCTTGGGGAGGGGGGACATTCGAGATTCTCTATGTAGCCCAGGCTGTCCTGGAACTCATTCTGTAGACTAGGCGGTCCTCAAACTAAGAAAGATCCACCTGCCCCTGCCTCCTGAGGGCTGGGATTAAAGGCGTGCACCACCACCACCCGGCTAATAGGTTTTACTTTGTAAAGATGTCCTTGAGATCGATTTCACTTTAGAACTGTGCACTTAAAATGGTTATTGTATAAGTCAGCTTACTGTTACTATGACAACATACTCAAGTAATTACCACTAAAGCTGGAAAGGTTCCTTTGGCCCAGCCCATGGTTAGTTGATCTCAGTCCTTTCCTGACGTCCCATCTCAGACCACAGTGACATGGGCTGGGAACCTAAATCCCTTTAACACACAGGCACTTAGACCTTGGAACATTTAAGATTCAAACTAAGCGGCTCAGATGGAAACATTGTTTATTTTAGAAAGTCTTTAGAATGGTTTATAGAAATACATAGAAGAAAATTAGATTAAATATAGAAATAAGAGAATACAGGAAAAAAAAGTAGGACAGAATAAATCTGAAAAAGATAAAATTAAAGTGTTTTGTTCACAGTACGAGTGCTGAGAGGCTTTGGGCTTTTGACTCTAGGTGTTTTAGAAGCTACTGCCAACAAGAAGACTAGTCACATGACCCTTATAAAAAAAACCCAATTTATAGTATGCTCTCAATTAGCTAAAAATAATGATCTAACCTTAGAAGGAAATATGCATGCACGTATGCATATGTAGAAAATCTTAGAAAGATGTACACTGAATCTTAATTGGTTATTATTAGGCTACGGTGGTGGGTCATATTTCCTTCTTTATCCTTTTATACATTTTCTGATAATTTCACACTTGACTTACAGCTTATAATTAGGAGGGTGCTTTTGTGCCTCAGGATGACTTTTGTATAAGTTTTCCAGTACCTCAGAGGGAACGAAGGAAAGGATATCAAATATACAGAGCTCACACCCAGTGAGTCTGGCTACAGACAGGAGTGAACACTCCTGGGGAAGGGACTGGCCCCTGTGAGCAGGAGGGGCTCTGGGGGCTAAGTTTCAATAGGGCAGTGCAGGTGTGTGAAGCCTCAGAGAAATGACTCCCTGCTCCCCTTCCCCAGGCCATATCCAAATCCCATGGCTTCATCTGCAAAGGGCAGAACAGATGCAGGAGAGGGCAAGGTGAGTGGGCTGCGTTCCCATCCCCCACCCCCAGGGGACCGTAGTAGACAGTGGCTGTTTTGCTTTTGTCAAGGCCTGAGATGCTAATTTTCCTCCCTACCCCACTCATTTAGGCACACTTGGGGTTAAAGTTAAAAGATGAATGTGGCATTCAGCTGGTGATCCTGGGAATTTTTTGACAGCGGGACTGACATATAATTTATATAGTGTAAAATTTACCCACGGAAGTGTATAATTCACAGAGTCTTGACATGCTCACCTGTTCACACAGAGTTAGGCAACAATCACTGTTAGTGAACTCACATTCTCATGCACGACAGGCAATGAACACCTAAGCTGCACATTCGGTCTTCCTTTTTTTTTTTTTTTTGACTGGCTTCTTTCACTAAGAATAATTTGTTAAGTTAATACACATTATAATATGTATCAGTTCTTGGTTCCTTTAAAATATTCTAATTTATTAATTTCATGTGTATGAATGTTTTGCCTGGTTTTACGCATATCCACCACATGCACACCTGATGTCCAAGGAAACTTGAAGAGGGTGTTGGGTCCCTAGACCTGGAGCTCCTGATGACTTTGAGCCATGGGGTGACTGCTGAGAACCAAACCCAGGTCCTCTGCAAGAGCATCAAGTGCTTCCTATCCCTCTTGGCTCCTTTTTATGGCTGAATAACATTGCATTGCCTGGATCTATTACATTTTATTTATCTACCGGGTAGCTGAAAAAATTATTTGAATTATTTCTATTTTGGATAGGGTTTTTTTTAAATAATTAATTTATTTTTAGCTCAAGGAGTTTTATTGGAGTTCAAAAGAAAAACGTTGAAGCAGGCGAGCTATAAATCTCACCAGCTGCCTCAAAGAGGGAGACAGAAAGTCATATTGTTTTAGTTAAGCTGAGCCCTGGAGGTCAGCCACAGGGTGGACAAGGCTGGGAGAAGAACTTTAGGGGAAGAGTGACAGATTCCCAAGTGTTAGGGAAAGAATGCTTAGGGGAGGGAGGGAGGGAGGAGGAGGAGGAGGAGGAGGAGGAGGAGGAGGAGGAGGAAGAGGAAGAGGAAGAGGAGGAAGAGGAGGAGGAAGAAGAAAAGGAAAAGTGACATTTTTCTGAGTAAGTCATTAAAGTGTACAAACTTAACAAAGCTATAAAAAGTTGAGCCAGGGTGGGGAGATCCTCTGAGGAAAAGTACGTTATCTGAAATTATTCCACCTTTGTCTTTAGAGTGTTTTAAGGTTGGCCCACATTCCTGAGTGGTGGTCCCTTGGCCAGGTGAGTGACCAGCACAAATGAAATAACTCTTATGTTTTTGTATAGTTTGTCTCCACTACGCCCCTACGCACCCCCCCCCCAAAAAAGCAAAAAAAGTAGGTTTTTAAAATGGGCCTTACAGAGCCTAATCAAGGCTTCTGTAACATCCTTTGTTTTGAAGATATAAAATCATTTAGGAGATGGTCTAAAATTGGAGAGTATATACAGACCAGTTTCCAAAGCTATTCACTGAAGCAGATTAATGTCTGGACTAGAGTGTTAAGTCTGAAACCTCACATACAGCTTCCAGGTAAGATGATCCTTTAGGAGGAGATAAGAAGCCAGAGCTCCCTTCTGGCATTTCTGGTTCAAAAATCAGGGACATTCCTGAAATTGTTGCTTTTTGGTCCTAAGCCTGTCTAGTTAGTTGCTGTCTCCTATTCTTGTCATTTCTTCATTCCTTGCACAGGAAATAACTTCTACTTAGGGAATCAGTGCATTATCAATGTGGCTTTTTTGAGTTGAGTAGGGTCGTCAGGCTTGACAGTTGGGGGACCCCTCCAGTGGAGCTATTTAGGAGGCCCTGAAAGTGTATCAGCAGTTCCATTTTTATACTAGCAAAGTGTAGGGAGACAGAAATTCTTGGCTGGTGCCTCATGCCTAGATTGAGAAGCAAGGGAGAATTAAAAGAAAGGCAAGAGTTATTAGTATCCTAAGTCCTAGGCAGAGAACCAGGAGAACTTACAACAGAATTTTTTTTTAAACGTCAAAATCAAAGTCCATTGAAATTCTTTGATGGGCTCACAAGAGAACCAACCCATCTGTTGGAACCCTCCTTGCCTTTTCCTTTGTCTTCCAAGACTAGACTCAAGAGTCCTAGGATGAACTCAGGATCTGCTTTCAGGAAATTTGATAACTGTTGAAGTGTCTAGATCTCACTGTAAAGTCCCTTCCAGATACTTCTAGAGAGGGGGAGAAGAAAATCAACCAACATTTGTTTGTTTGTTGTTTTTCATTTTTTGGTTTTTGTTTTTGTTGTTTTTTTAGACTAAAAAATATAGTGATCCTCTTTAGCTACAGGTATGTGGTGTAGTGTCAAATTGAGCCAATGACATAATGTCCTATGTCTTGGAAGCATTTTTCTTATCAAGATGAAATTATCGAGAATCGGTTATCTAAATAACATGTCACATGGGTTTAAGCCTAATGTCTAGGTTGTGTAATCCTTTGGACTGTTAAAGAAACAAACCAATCATTGTGATCTTTGGTTATACTTTCCTGTGCATAGATAATGTAGGTGGCCATAAATGACCATTTTCTTTATTACTAGTGAGTCTAGTCGAGCGCCCAGTCCTCAGGGAGCACTTCATCTTGTGGGGAGCTGAAGTGGAAACTTAAGGTTTCTTTGGACAGACAGCTGTGTTGGATGGTGTTTTTGCTGGGGCAAACACGTAAAGGAATGTTTTCCTGAAGTGGGCACAGGTGAAAGACTAAGGCAGACTCATGAAGGAATGTTTCACTGAAGCAGACACGGGAGAGATGATGTTCTGCTAAAGCAAGCACATGAAAGGACACAGGATGAAGGATTCTTTGCTAACAACACACATGTACTGGTCTGCCTTACATTGAGTAGCTGAGCTGCATTTGTAGGAACTCCACAGAGAGAAGCACACCAAAAATACTTCTGGTGGTGTGCTACAGTTTCTGCAGACTCTGGCTAATTGGCAAATGTCAGCTGAGGCAGATGCCCAAGGAGGACACATTGGTATTTGGAAGGTATAAATAGGACTCAAAGGATAGTGAAGGAGGTGGAGCTTGGCTTGCTTATAGAACTAGCTGTGTGTCTTCGCTTGCGAGTCTTCGCTGATCTTTGATTCTCTGAGAGAGAGGCACAGCCGAGAACTTCTGGATTCCTCTTGGTCCTTCCTGCTGACTGGAGCCAAGGGTAAGGCCTGGCTGTCTCTGCTAGGCTGTGGCACCGCTGCTGATTCCTGTCTGCTCTCCTGATTCTGTGAATGTGTTTACAAGTGGATCAAGCTGCCAGTGCTAACCTGTAAACTGAACCTTTCTTTTCTTCTACCTCTGGTAGGTGGTGGGCTACAAGGGAGGTTAAAGTGTTTAAGAACCATTGGGAGCCCTGCCTCCCTTATTGGCTGGATTGTTAAGATGACATCAATAACGTTCCAACAATGAGACTATTTCTTAAAGTTTCCTTCTTTATGAAAGTCTTTTTTTTCTTTTTTCTTTTTTTTTTTTTTTTTTTTTGGCTTTTTGAGACAGGGTTTCTCTGTATAGCCCTGGCTGTCCTGGAACTCACTTTGTAGACCAGGCTGGCCTCGAACTCAGAAATCCGCCTGCCTCTGCCTCCCAAGTGCTGGGATTAAAGGCATGTGCCACCACGCCCAGCTTTTATGGAAGTCTTACAGAGTGATTAATCTACCTCACTTGATGTAATCAAAGACATTAAAATGTTACTCAGAATTTCCAAATAGCATGAAATAACTTCCATTATCCTTTGTGATAACTGATTATTGTACCTCACAGATACAATTTTTATAAGAAACAGATTCATCATTTTAGTTAGTTCATATAGCTTCAAGTTAAAAGTCCCATTTTAACAAGGTCTTGTGATGTAATAAAATAGATACACAGTTTCCTCTCATTACTGTTGAGGTCACTGTAGGGCCTTAGATGAGCTGTAAGGTTGCGTGTCCAGTTTTCAAACTGCACAAAACAGAACAGGTGCTTAGCTCTCTCGCTTTCAATTACATAACATAACAAAGTTTAATTTCCAAATCACTGGGATAAAATGTTCCCGGGAACATTCAATTTAAAGAACAGACTAAGACTGATCTGTAATGAGCATATTCTCTATTGTAGAAAGAATCTCTCATGCTCTGTATGGAAGAGCTTCTCACCTAGCAATGAGAAGCTGATGGCCAAGGAACGGAAGCAGGGTTAGAAGGTGGGGCACCATGCAGGAAGAGATAATGATTCTGGCAAAGAGTCAGGCACAGGGAAATTTTGTCCAGGACTTGGAAGAGATGGACTTATGGAACTGAGGAAAGGTAACCAACCATGTAGCACACATAGAATGTAATAAATGGGTTATATAAGTTGTGAGCTAGTTGGGGAACAGGCCCAAGCTTATGGCATAGGTGTTTATTGATACACAAATTGCCTCCATGTCATTTATCAGGAACCAGGGCATGGGGGAGAAGGCCAGGGTTACACATCAGATAGGAATGGGGCTGCTAAGAAGCTTTAGCACTTTCTTCTTGTTTATAATTTTTAAATTGACTTTTATTTGGGTCTGGAGAGATGGCTCAGTGGTTAAGAGCATTGGCCACTCTTCCAGAGGACCCAGGTAAATCCAGTCCTAGGGCATCTGAAAGCCTCTTCTGGCTTCTGAAGGCACCAGACACACTTGTGACACACATGCAGGCAGAACACCCATTAAATACATTTTTTATTAGATATTTTCTTCATTTAACTTTCACATGTTATTCCGAAAGTCCCCTAAACCCTCCCTCATCCCCCGCCCTGCTCCCCAACCCACCCACTCCCACATATTGGCCCTGACGTTCCCCTGTATTGGGGCATATAAAGTTTGCATGACCAAGGGGCCTCTCTTCCCAATGATGGCCAACTAGGCCATCTTCTGCTATATATGCAGCTAGAGACACGAGCTCTGGGGGTACTGGTTAGTTCATATTATTCTCCCGCCTATAGGGTTGAAGACCCCTTCAGCTCCTTGGGTACTTTCTCTAGCTCCTCCCTTGGGAACCCTGTGTTCCATCTAATAGCTGACTGTGAGCATCCACTTCTGTGTTTGCCAGGCACTGGTATAGCCTCCCACAAGACAGCTATATCAGGGCCCTTTCAGCACCATCTTGCTGGCGCATGCAGTAGTGTCTACGTTTGGTGGCTGATTATGGGATGGATCCCCGGCTGCAGCAGTCACTGGTTGGTCCATCCTTTTGATTCAGCTTCACACTTGATCTCTGTAACTCCTTCAATGTGTGCTTTGTTCTTAATTCTAGGAAGGGGCGAAGTGTCCACATTTTGATCTTCATTCTTCTTGAGTTTCATGTGTTTAGTAAATTATATCTTGGGTAGTCTAGGTTTCTGGGTTAATATCCACTTATCAGTGAGTACATGTTATGTGAGTTCTTTTGTGATTGGGTTACCTCACTCAGGATGATACCCTCCAGATCCATCCACATTAAATACATTTTTAAAAAAATGAAAATAATTTTTGTTTAAGGGAATCTGTCTGTATGCGTACCATCTGTTTGCAGTGTCCACTGAATTCAGGATCAGGAGTCAGAGCCCCTGGAACAAATTTGTGAGCCAGGTAATATCAGTGCTGGGAGCCAAACCTGGGTCCTGCGGAAGAGCAGACAGAGCTCTTAACCACCGAGATATCTCTCCAGCCCTTAGCATTTTCTTCTTAAGGAACTACAATCTGGTTTAGCTTGTTCCTGTGTTCATGGTGCAAGAAGGAAGAAGTTCATCTCTGAGCCCTGTCCTTTGATCACCAATGATCCTAGAAGACCAAGTCTTTTCTTCTCTTTGGCTCCCTCTTCCCGTGGGGCTGTTTCCAACCCTGGGTGCAGAACAGATCCCAACAATGTGACTTCATTGAATACAAGGGGAACATCTGTCTCCCAGATGGGCAACTTTCCTTTAACATTTGCCTAGTGGGCCATCCTTTTTGCATGTGGGGAGTCTGAGGAATTGTGGGTGTGGAGGTCAGAGAACAACTTTCAGGAGTTTGTTTTCACCTTCCACAAGAGAGGCAGGGTTACTTTTATGGCTTCTACTGCTGTGCTATGTTCTCCAGACTAGATGACTGCGAACTTCCAGGCAAATCTGTCCTAGCTTTTGTCTCAATGTAGAAGTGTGTGCCATTGCATATTGCTTTGGGGGGGGGGGGGAATGTGGACACTGACCTTCAGGTATCATGAAAGCATGACAAGCCCTTGTATTCACTGAGCCATTTTTTAGGTCCTGGTGGTTGGGACTTCACGAGGAGTTTAAAGGTGAGGAGTCATGGGCGAATCCCTTTCCTCTGTTGTGCTTTACTTCTTTCCTCTCTCTGCACACTGTTCAGATCCTCTGACCTGACCCTGGGAGCCAGAAGCCAAGCATTGGGAGAAGCAAATGCAGTGAACTTTGAGAACTGGACTCCTGCTGATGCAAAGGTGGGGAAGAAGCCATGACATGGAGACTTCTGAAAGTAACGCCCCCTCACGCTCACCTACAAACCCTCTAGGCCTCCCTCTGCTCACAGGCTAGCTCTTTACCTTAGAGAAAAACGTATGACCCATGGCCCAGTCAGCTAGCTTCTATGACCAAATAGCCCCTGGCCACAGTGTCTTGGGTTAGTGAAAGGGTGAAAATAAATTGCTTTCATATTATATAGCCACATGTGGTTGGCAGTTGTTAAGGGGAAGCCAGGGCTTCTGCTACATAGTGATTCCACAATTTGCAACAAATAGTTGAGTCACCACAATACAGGCTCGGCTTATAGGTAGTGTGTACCACTGCCACCCGATGCCATTGCCAAGACTCACATGGCCCAAGCTGCATCCAGGGGTGTCCAGGAGGTAAGAGAAGGAGCTTGTAGCAATTGGCTCTGTCACTAACACAAGCTTTGGACTAACAGGTAGAATTCTTTTTCCCCTCATTGCTTCTGGAGGTTTGGTTACACAGAGTCTCTGAAAGTGTCTCCTTGTGACACTTTAGCAATGCATTCTGAGATTTGGGGGTTGAGGTATTTAGTGATTAATGAGGATTTGTCCGGTGTTTAACAACATCTCTGAGTATCTGAATTAATGGCCCAGAGATTCACAAAAGGTAAAGTTCAGGAGCTTTGCTAGCTCCCCTGCAATATGTGAACTTTTGCTTGGTGTTGTAAAAGTCGTTAAGGTTCCATTAAATATCAAGGCTTATCCTCTTTCCCAATTTTTTTCTCTTTCAGCCCTAGGAACTTGTACATGTTAGGCAAATACTGTAGCACTGACCTACATCCCAAGCCTTGTTGGGAACTCATCATCATCATCACTACCACCACCACCACCATCAGCAGCAGCAGAGCACATTTTCACACTTCGCAAACAATCTTATTGGAATTTCTATCAGCCTCTGGTACACAGGACTGTCCCTGTACAGGGGCATCTGATTCTCCTGGTGAAGAGGCCAGGCTGAGAAGCAGAGGGCATGCTGTGACCTTGACTCTTTACCTCGTGCCTCAGTTTGCACATTTATCAAATGTTGGGGGGGGATGGGTGAGGGACAACGCTGTACTCCCTAACTCATGTGGCTTTCCTTGCTTAGCCTTCCTTCTCCTACTCTCCAGGGGCCCTCCTCTCACAGAAACCTGGAAACGAAAATACGGCTTTCTCAAAGGCAGCTGCAATTGGTTAGATTTTGAGTCTGTCATTTTGATGAATCTGTTTGAAATTGGGAAGGCAGAGAGGAGGAAGCCATTGTTTTGCTCCATTGAGTTCTTTTTCTGCTGACAAGATGGAGTCTGAGGGGTGAGGTCTAAACTTCATTAGGATTCCGGCATCCTTTGCTAGCTTCCTGATGGCCAAAGGCAGTGCCAGCAGCAGATTCTCGAAGCAGGATTCCTGTCTTGAGATTTTTTTTTTTAATGTAATATCTTGGGTGATTATGAAATGAAGTTCTCAGAGTTGGGGGAGCTTCACCTGTGATAAGAGTCTGCAAGCTGATTCACTGATTAGAACTCTCTGATTGTGGAGACATGCACTGTTTCAGATCCACAGCCAAATTATTATGGGCTATCTGAAGCCTCCTCAGCAACCACTTATTGTCTACCTCTATAGCTGACCTAACGTCTGGGGACTATAACATGCAACTTATGGGGATGTTATTAATAGCCTGTCTTAGTCAGAGTTCATATTCTTGGTACAAAGCATCATGATCAAGAAGCAAGTTGGGGAGGAAAGGGTCTATTCAGCTTACACTTCCACATTGCTGTTCATCACCGAAGGAAGTCAGGATAGGAACTCACACAGGGCAGAAACCTGGAGGCAGGAGCTGATGCAGAGGCCATGGAGGGGTGCTGCTTACTGGCTTGCTCACTTTGCTTTCTTTTAGAACCTAGAACTACCAGCCCAGGGATGGCGCCATCCACAATGGGCTCTTACTGCCTTGATCACTAATTGAGAAAATGCCTAACAGCTGTATCTCATGGACGCACTTCTCAAGTGAGGCTCCTTGCTCTGTGATAACTCCAGCTTGTGTCAAGCTGACACACAGAACCAGCCAGCACATAGCCCATTAGGTTGTACCAACCAAAAGGCTTAAAACATCACAGGACCACATCTGAAACCTGTAGTAAGGACTCTCCGGATTTGCCTCAACTAACTACATGATATTCTCACCACTGTTTGAGGAGTGCATTGATTTATGACTTTGTTTTGTTTGGTAACTATAAAAAGGTCACGACATTGTCACCACCTCTGAATATGGTATTTGCAATTGCCAGAAGTCATGCTCCTGGGTCATGGACACTATATTTGGCTCAGATTAAACTCTTGATTAATCCATTTGAGGCAATGGTTATGCCTTTGTGTCTACAGTTAACTTTGAAAGTGGTAACTTTCTCAGAGAGGCGGCTCTAGGTCCCAATTGGTACTTAGTGATTCTTTGGTGAGAAAAGATATACCATAACTTCTGCATGAGCATCAAAAAAAAATTGTCACAGTTTCTTCCCAAACGCTATTTCTATTGTCTTTTTGATAATTCTACAAAAGCCAATTCCTTATGTTCCATCCCAGACCAGGCCAAAACAAAACAAAACAAAAAACAACCAAAAAAAACAAAAAACAAAAAACAAAAAACAAAAAACCCAGTCTTCTTTCCCTATAGTGAATTGTAAGGAAATCAGTGTCCCCACAAGGTTTTTGTGGAGATGACACCACATACCCAAAGCACAGAGCTCAGAAGGTGCTGAATGCACAGGAGCGCCACTGCAGTGACCAGGGACATGGAGGGAAGTTCCTGAAAAGCTCCACTGTTGAATATGAATCTGCTTCCAGAGACTACCCAGTGAGTCTACTCAGCAGCCAAAAGTGGAGTCTGTGTCACAAGGTTAATGTGCCCACATTCATTTTTCACATGCTAATTTTGGAAAAGCTATTTGGCCCTCTGCTGACCCCATTGCTCCAATGGCTGCCACTTCACCTGGTCCTAAAGACACACCACCCCAAATTACATTTTAGGTCTTGGAATCCACAAGGGCACACACTGTGGGTGGAGATGATGGAACAGAAGTATCTTACTAAAAACCTCTCTTTTAGGCCATGAATNGGGGGGTGGGGGGGTTGTACATGGGAGGGATTGGAGGGATGATAGGAAAGGGGGAGCCAATGTGATTGTATTGTAATTAAAAAAATTAATAAAACCTCTTATAAAATCAATTTATTTAATTTGAGGAGGCAGCTAAAAGATAAATAACTGGCTATTCTGAAACAAATGCCAATATAAAAGAAGAAAATGTGAACCAAATTGTATTTGGTCACTATGCAACTTCCTTTATTCAAGATATAAAAAGCCTAATTTAACACTTGTTACTGCATCCTGAAATCCATTCAGTCCGCCTTTTAAAAGCAAATCGCCTTTTCAGTGCCTGCCTTGCCTTGTAGACCTGGAGTTGTTTCCTTCTACTGTGCCTCCTCCTGAGCCAATATTTTGAATCTGAAGTGATTACTAACTTGCCACACATTAGCGATTTCCAACCACAAATAGCATTAATGACATTTGTGGGGCTTTTTCAGGGAAAGGCAGTGTTTGCTATCAAGGATGAAAAGAGTGACACCTTCTCACACAAGACAATAGGAATAGCTTTTGGAGAGAAAACTGTGACTGGGGCTCATGCGTCATTTTTTTTTTCTGGTGTCTTTCTTTCTTTCTTTCTTTCTTTCTTTCTTTCTTTCTTTCTTTCTTTCTTTCTTATTAGACAATTTCTTCATTTACATTTCAAGTGTTATCCCATAAGTCCCCTATACCCTCCCCCACCCTGCTCCCCTACCCACTCATTCCCACTACTTGGCCCTGGCATTCCCCTGCACTGGGCCATATAAACATTGTTAGACCAAAGGCCTTTCTTCCCTAGTAATGGCCAACTAGGCCATCTTCTAATACATATGCAGCTAGAGACATGAGCTCTGGGGGTTCTGATTAGTTCATATTGTTGTTCCATTTATAGGGTTGCATACCCCTACAGCTCTTGAGTACTCTCTCTAGCTCTTACATTGAGGACCCTGTGTTCTGCCCTATAGATGATTGTGAGCATCCACTTCTGTATTTGTCAGGGACTGTCAAAGCCTCACAGGAGACAGCTATATCAGGGTCCTTTCAGCAATAACCTGCTGGCGTATGCAGTAGTGTCTGCATTTGGTGGCTGATTATGTGATTGACCACCCGGGTGGGGCACTCGCTGGATGGTCCATCCTTTCATTTTAGCTCCAAACTTTGTCTCTGCACCTCCTTCCATGTATATTTTAATCCCTATTCTAGGGAGGAATGAAGTATTCACGCGTTGGTCTTTCTTGATTTTCTTGTGTTTTGGAAATTGTATCTTGGGCATTCTAGGTTTCTGGGCTAATATCCGCTTATCAATGAGTGCATATTAAGTGACTTCTTTTGTGATTGGGTTACCTCATTCAAGATGATATCTTCCAGATACATCCATTTGCTCAGGAATTCCATAAATCCATTGTTTTTAATAGCTGAGTAGTACTCCATTGTGTAAATGTACCACATTTTCTGTATCCATTCCTCTGTTGAGGGACATCTGGGTTCTTTCCAGCTTCTGGCTATTATAAATAAGGCTGCATACTTGTATCACCTCGTACACAGGAACAATGGTCAACCTTATAGAAGACCCATATACGGGTCATCTCCATAACGACCATCTTCTGGTAGTACTATGTCCAGTTTTCTGAGAAACCGCCAGACTGATTTCCAGAGTGGTTGTACCAGCTTGCAATCCCACCAGCAATGAAGGAGTGTTCCTCTTTCTCCACATCCTCGCTAGCATCTGCTGTCAACTGAATTTTTTTTTTAAAGATTTATTTTATTTTTTATTATATGTAAGTACACTGTAGCTGTCCTCAGACACTCCAGAAGAGGGAGCCAGATCTCGTTACTGATGGTTGTAAGCCACCATGTGGTTGCTGGGATTTGAACTTATCACCTTCGGAAGAGCAGTCGGGTGCTCTTACCCGCTGAGCCATCTCACCAGCCCGTCAACTGAATTTTTGATCTTAGCCATTCTGACTGGTGTGAGGTGGAATCTCAGGGTTGTTTTGATTTGCATTTCTCTGATGATTAAAGATTTCGAACATTTTTTAAGGTGCTTCTCAGCCCTTTGGCATTCTTCAGTTGAGAATTCTTTGTTTAGCTCTGTACCCCATTTTTTAATGGGGTTATTTGAATTTCTGGAGTTCAGCTTCTTGAGCTCTTTGTAAATATTGGATATTAGCCTCCTATCAGATTTAGGATTGGTAAAAATTCTTTCCCAATACATTGGTGGCCTTTTTGTCTTATTGACAGTATCTTTTGCTTTACAGAAGCTTTGCAATTTTATAAGGTCCCATTTGTTGATTTGTGATCTTACAGCACAGGCCATTGGTGTTCTGTTTAGGAATTTTACCCCTGTGCCCATATCTTCAAGGGTTTTCCCCACTTTCACCCCTATGAATTTCAGTGTCTATGGTTTAATGTGGAGGTCTTTGATCCACTTAGACTTGAGCTTTGTACAAGGAGATAGGAATGGATCAATTCGCATTCTTCTTCATGTTGACCGCCAGTTGTGCTAGCACCATTTATTGAAAATGCTGTCTTTTTTCGACTGGATAGTTTTAGCTCCCTTGTCAAAGATAAGGTGACCCAAGGTGTGTGAGTTCATTTCTGGGTCTTCAATTCTATTCCATTAGTCTACCTGTCTGTTGTTATACCACTACCATGCAGTTTTTATCACAGTTGCTCTGTAGTACAGCTTGAGGTCCAGCATGGTGATTCCACCAGAGGTTCTTTTATTGTTGAGGATAGTTTTTGCTATCCTAGTTTTTTTTTTTATTATTCCAGATGAATTTGCAAATTGCCCTTTCTATCTCAGTGAAGAATTGAGTTGGAATTTTGATGGGGATTGCCTTGAATCTGTAGATTGCTTTCAGCAGGACAGCCATTTTGATTATGCATCATTTTTATACTGGCACTCATGCATCACTTAGGGTGAGTCCTTTCACGTCAAAGCATCGCTAGGTCCCTCATAGAAGACAGGCTGTGGCTTGCTTTACCATGGGTGGCTGCTGCTGAGTTATTAGCCACAGATTTCATGAGTATCTCTTGGCAGGCATTATTCCAAAATCCTTCCTCTGTAAAATCAGAATGATGATAGTGCCCCACCCAGCCCCAGCCCCCACCCCGGGACACTTATGAAGACCAGACGATTATAGATTAGAATGTGCACCCAGCGCGGCACTCAATGCAGCAGAGATACGGAGGGTCCGCTACTGTTGCCATAGTGAGTTTCTTTTGTTTTCTCTCAAGACTTTTTAGCAATAAAACGAGCTCATGTCAAGATCTAATCCCCTATGTGGTGCCTATTGATTTAAGTGATGTAACGTAAATTATAATGGGGTAGGGATGGCAGTTAAAAAGTCAAAGAAGACCGAGGTAGGAAAGAGATNGTGTGTGTGTGTGTGTGTGTGTGTGTGTGTGTGTGTTGTAATATATTTAACCACACCATGAACCCCGAGACTGTGTTATATACTGGAAAAACCTGTTTTTAGTTGTAGTGTGACTCAGTCTTAGCACATACCTTTAATCCAAGAGCTTTCTGCTTGAATACTGTAAACAGGATTAAATAAAGTCAACCATAGGTCAAGAGGCAGAGTGGGCAACAAGTTGACAGACAGGAAGTGAACATAGGATTGTTAAGGGAAACAAAACCATAGAGAGTAAGAGGGAGTCCGGAGGACAGATAGAGAGACACACAGGGAACAGAAGGGAGGGATTTGATTTGAAGGAGGTTTTTTGAGACACTTGAGAAAGGGGCATTTTTGGTGAGATGTCAGGTGAGGAGAAGGGTCAGCTAGGGGGCTTTCTCTACCTTTCTGAGCTAGCAGGCTTTCACACCAGCCTCTGAATCTTAATTGGTAAAATGGAATGATTGTGATTTTGTTAAAACAAGCAAACAAAAACCCAACAGTGTTGGGTGGGGAGGAGGTGGGAAGTTAAATATAACAATGGAATATTTGACTTCTGCTGTAAAAGGTCTGGAAATACCCGAACTGAGTGATCTCTTTCTGAAAATGATTAAGGTCCTTGTGTCTGACACCAGGGATTACAACACAGACCTGGGCATATAGGCTGAGGAAAATCCGTCTGTGGGAAAGATGTCCATCATCATTTTACTTAAAAACAAAACACAAAACAAAATAAAACAAAGCAACAACAAAAACAAAACAAAAAACAAAACCAAAAAACCTCAGTTTTTAAAAGATTTTGTGAGGGCCTAGAGGTGTGGCTCACCTGGTAAGGAAGCGCACACCTTTGTAGAGGACCTAAGTTCAGTTCACAGCACCCATGGCAGACAGCTCACAACAGCCTCTAACCACTGCTCTAGAGGACCCAACACCCTCGTCTGGCTTACAGATGCATTCATATGAAAGTGAACATGGCATACAGTCACATATACATGTCCATTAAGAAGACATTATAGAGAAAGAATTTTCATAACACAATATAACATATATGTTTTTTTTTCCGGTGTAAATTTCAGCAGTTTTGTGGGTAAATTTGCCAAGTTATATACCACCAAAGTGCAGTTTTAGGACATTTCAGAGTGCACTTCGCTAGCATGTTGAAATGCAATTGATCTTTTAATACGTCAGATGCTGGCATCCTACTGCGCTTTTAAAAAACACAGTTGTTAAAGCTTTTCTACTTGTGTTTCTCTACCTTAAGGTTTTCTACAGATAGGATCCTCTTGTCTGAGCCCAAAGAAAGATGTGCCCCTCAGCAACTTTCAATTCAACAACAGAATCAAATTTGTTCCCTTTGCGAGAAGAAAACACTGGGAGGAGACTCTGTTCTTAGTCCGTACAGCCCATCAGGCTGTTCATGTGGCAAGTGATAAAAATCAAGACTTTATTGTCCAGCTTCAGAAACAGGTTGTCTCTTCATAGTTATCAGCTATTTTTTTCTGCAGTTATAATTGTACATTGTATTTATAGGCTTATGCATATTTCTTTACAACTGTGATTATTCATAATAGTCCATGAAAGCCCCCCATTCCCAGGTTAGAAACAAAGCAGGTATGTTGCTGTCTCTTCTAAGACCTCTTGGTGCCATTTATGGAAATGGTTTCCGCGTCACATGCTGCAGGGTCTACTGTGTGTTCAGGGCCATGGAGTCTCAGTTGCCAGTGGAAGAATTACTCCCTACCTCCGACCCATCTCCTTTCTTCTCCATAATTTCTCAGTAGCACTTTATTTTCTTATGTTCATGAACACTCTTCAAGGCCACTAACTTATTTCTAAACCTCACTCCTCCTTGCTTATCCCATTGCCATGAAACCCTTATTTAAGACAGTTTTATTTGTTTCAGCATGTGGGTGCATGGTATACACATGTGTCTGTATTTCTGTGTGCACTTTTAGAATTTACTTAATAAGAAGAAAAAATTCAGTCAAAAGTGTAAGAAGTGCAGAGAAGGAAGTCTATTTGTGAGCTTGAGTCCATTGCTGTCTTTTTTTTTTTTTGGTTTTTCGAGACAGGGTTTCTCTGTATAGCCCTGGCTGTCCTGGAACTCACTTTGTAGACCAGGCTGGCCTCGAACTCAGAAATCCGCCTGCCTCTGCCTCCCGAGTGCTGGGATTAAAGGCGTGCGTCACCACGCCCGGCTCATTGCTGTCTTATATCCCACATTAGACACTGATTCTGAGCCTTGGGGCTGACTTCAGATTCCTCTCTGAGTTTGGGATGGGAGGGAAACAGAATCGTGAGTGCTAACTGTGAGTGGCATCTCCTGTCTTCAGAGGGTGCGACAGTTTCCCAAGGAGCCATTTCTAGCTGTCACGATGATGTAGCATGGAAGGGAGTCTGGAATGAGGCAGTGGGACTTCCTAGGTACACATCAGGCATCCCACCCAGCAATGTGCAAACCTCCCCGCGCAAACGTGCAACTGCCCTGCGGGTCGCTATGACTTCACCTCCCACTGAACATTCATGTCGATTTAAAAATATATCCCATTTATAGTATCTAAGTCTAGAGCCTAACTTTAAAAAAAGATATACATATTGAATATTCTAATTTTTTTTTCCGATTTTAAGCTCTGTTTAGTTTAGAACTTTAACATGCACTATGCTCCCTTTCTCGAAAAATCACACTGCCAACAGCTATGCTGTTGGTAGTGTTTCTGGTACAACAGCAGCCATTTGCACTGCTATTTCAGAGCTTCAAGTAAAATGGAAATAGATTAATACTTTTTAGAATATTCTTTTTCTTAAATGCAGATCTGTTCTGTGCATTATACCTGTTCCACTGTATCCTCTGGCAAAGCCATGCGCAAACATTTATGTACAAAGGTTATTATACGTTATTATATTTTTTAATGCTCATTTATATTTAATACAGAGCACTGAGGTTTTGAAATTCTGCATGAAAGCGGATGTATGACTATGAGTTATATAGTAAAGAAGACGCAAACTCATACTTGCCACATTAGCCAGTAGCTCTTGTAGGGCCGAGACTTCTTGTTGGAAGATCTGGACATTCCTCAGGTTAATCCGAATTTCTCCTTCATTATTTAATGACATTTGCTGTTTTCAATAATTTTTTTTTTCATACTTCTCTTTAGAGTTGGAAAGAGCTACTCAGAACCACCTTAAAGTTTTTCTTTTTTTTTTTTCCTTTTGGATCCAAAGGTGTCCATGATGTAACGTCCTTTGCCCACTAGTTTTGGCATTATTGAGTCTTTTCTGGAAAGAAATGTAATTTTGTCCGTCTCAAAGTTCAAAACTCCACATTTCCTGCAGAGCTAGGCAGAGGAGGGCAGCAGCTTCTCCGCACCTTCTTCCTGGGGCTGCTCCAAGGGCTGGATGATCCATACTGCCCCACCCCAGGCCCCCACCCCCGACCCGCGTGTGCCTTCACCTCTGAGTTGGGGGGGGGCACTCTATGCACTCTGCCTTCTGCCCTCATTGTTCTTAATCCACCAAGCTAATTAGTCTTGTTAAGGGCCACTAAAGGCAGGAATCTGCTGGATTTTTGTCTCATTCATTTATTTCTTTCAGAGGAACTTGCAAGGAAGATCCTGTCAGCATTTGGAATGGGAATGGAATCTCAAACACTTGGCATGAGAAACGGCTGAAGGCGCCAGCCTTCCAGGCCAAGGATTCTGGTCACAGAGTCCCAATTCAACTTTTTCCCTTGAGGCAAACTTCAAAGTATGCAGAAATCAAAAACTCAGAATGAAAATAAACCGAGGGCATGATACCGCACTTAGCTGGGACTTGCTTGAAACGCAGTTTTCCTGTTCTGTCTCCAGAATGGCCTTACGGAACTCACTCACTGGAGAGACAGAACAGGTTTGGGGGTATTGGATTGACTTTATTCCCTCTACATGGGTCTTGTTCGGTTTAATTACTCTAGTTTTACAGAAAGAGACATATGGAAACACTGTTAGCTGTTTTCCTTCCTTGATTTTTTTTTTTTTTTTTTTATATTCGTACTTTTATTTTTCTTACAGTAGGCTTTTGGGACAATATGCAATTGCGTTTTACAATCCAGTTCTTTAATGATTGAGAAATCCTGGTAGGGGTCAGAGCAAAGAACATCTTAAAGAACAGAAGTCAGAGTTATGGCTTTTTTTGATATTGTTTCTGTAGGTGAGGTATGAGCTCCTCAAGAAACCTCATACAAGGGCATAGACTAAAATGGCTTAGGAATTTATTTAGTCATTAGGCTCAATTGAGCAGAATAAAATGGCACCAGGGGCTTGGGGTCTTGAATTTCTCTTGTTTTCATGTGTTCTTGGCATTAGTGAATTTCTCCCCTGTGGTGAATTGCTCACCTTCAGGGTTCTGGTCATGGTAAGAGAAGCATGGCACCCTCAGGCTGGGTAAGGGTCTTGTTAACACATCGATGCACACTTTCCGAAAGCCACGCCCAGCCTTGGTGGCTACTGCATTGGGCCATTCACATGCTGTGCTTGCTTCTGCATAGTGAGCTTTTGTGTGGATTTGGTAATGTTATTCTGCGACGCAGATTCAACTAGTCAGTTGATAACAATTATCAAACGGCTTGCAAAGTCTTGGAACCTGCTGTCTGTTAAATTGAGAACTCTCTGGCTGAAGCACTTCAGACTTCACAAAGGGAAGAAAAATAGAAACGGTGATAATTAGATGGGTCTTACCTCATATAATTTCTCTCAGGCATGACAATTTCACCACACTGCTTTGCAATTCTGAAGCCCATGCCATTTAGATTTGGACTATTGTCAACTATCAATTAGTGGAGAGAGGTGCAGGGCTGCTCTCCCCTTTCAAGCATTTTCCCAGGCTACTGGAATCTTACAGCAAGTTTGCTATGAACTAGCATGTTCAGACAATGTGAGGGTTTGGCTACTCAGGTAAGGAAAGGGCTCACGAAGAGGCCCATTCTCTTCAAGCTCTTGGATTTCTTTATAAAATTAATCAGTCCACTTAATGGCCTTGGAAAACAGTGTGTGTGCTGCTAATCCCACTGACTCTCTCCTGCAGTGAGCTAGACATTTCTGTGCTTAGTGTCTCATTCTGAAAATGTGTTATTACACAGAAAGCTAGTTAGAGGGCAAAAGAGACAGAGCTGAACCTCCAGCACTCCTTGGATTTACCTACCAAGGAATTCTCATCACTTACATTTCCTTTCTTATTAACAACACAGGTTCTGCAGCAGCCTGTCAAGAGTTTAAATTCTCCTTCCACTGTTGATTCACTGGGTGATACTGGGCAATATCATGCTTTCAGGTCTCTCTAGATCTGTAATGCAGGGAAACCAGTAAGATTTATCATGACCATTAATGTTCATATTATTCATATTCATTATTCATTCATATACATATGGTATTCATTATTCATACAAAGGCGCCAAAGAGAATGCTTATACCAGGACATAGTCAGACTGCACGAACTCAAAGGCACACTCTCCAAGACTGTTCTGAGGGCAGTCTTTGACACCTTCTGCAAGCTAAACATGTTCCAAACCACTCCTGATTTGGACACTTTTCTGGAAAGGACAGAGAACTTAGTTAAAGCTGTTCCATTTCATTCATGGCCACTGACTATTACATGAAATGGTGCCTCTACAATAAGAACTCACTAAAGGTGGAATATCAGTGTGTGGTAATATGTATGGGGTGTGGCAACTTAGAATGCTCACCTGAGATTTAGTGTTTACGGTTTGTATTGAGACACATAGGCTGGGTTGATTCAATCATCCCTGAGGCTAAGCTGATACTCCATCCCCTCAGAGGCTGCCCATGGTTAACTAGGTTAGCACAAACTGTCAGTTATAGATAAAGACTAGACAGCTCCCTGAGGCCAGATTTATGCCCCCCAACTTCTGTCTTTCTTTATTCCCCCCTTTTAAGATAAGGTCTCATATAACCTAGACTTCAAATTCTTTATATATGCAAGAATAACTTTGAATGTTTATCTTCCTGTCTCTATCCTTTGAGTACTAGAATTACAGGTATGTATACTGCCATGCCCTGCAATGCTGGTGATCAAACCCCTGGCTTAATTTATGCTAGCCAAGTACTCGGCCAACTGAGCTAAGTCCCCAACCTGAGTTAGGGCAAAATCATTATCACATAGTTGGCACAGATAAGCATTCTGTTATGTGTCTCAGGATTTTCCCTGTCCAATCACATTAGTGCAGAGGAGGTCTATGATTGGACAGGGAAAATGGGGCGGAGCTAAGAGTTGCAGGGGGTGAGGGAGCGTTTAGAGGGTAGGAAGAAGAACCAAGATGGCTTCTGACCTCCATGGCATTTACCAGCCACAAGTATCTACGACGTCACAAGGTTAGAAATATTGGGATAAAGCTTTTTATCATTAATTGGTTCTGAAATAGTTGTATTGGCATCTTGTAAATTGTGATATTATTGATTTATAAATCTGATTGGTTAATTAAGCTTTATGAGTCATGATTCTACGGGGGTACTGGGTGTTGTGAGATGCAACCAAGAGGGTTGGCGGTTCCATTTAGTTTCTGGAATGTGAGATCACTGACTACATGGGTTGATGGCTGAGGAAGAACTAGCACAACGGGGTGGGGTGGGGGGGCTAGCTCAGAGAGAGTAGCTTGGCAGTGAGAACGTGGTGGAGCGGGACCCCTATAGGACATAGTGTTGTGACATGGACCAGCAGGGCAGGAGAGTTGGCCTGTTCTTTTTTAATATTTGCCACAAGAATGATGGTTATTTTAATTGTTTGTTTCCTTCTATAGGAAGATGAAAGTACAGCATTTTCAGCTTCTTTTTTATTATGAAAATGTACAAATACACAGAAAAGAGTGTAAAAAATAACCTTTTTACTCACGGGAGAGCTAACAACATTATGCTAAACTTTGTGTCTCTGTGTATGTATACTTTTGTTAAGGTATATGAAAATCAATAACAGCTCTTACAGTCATTAATATTTTGAACTACTCTGGTATACACTTTATATTAATAACTGTGATGCCCTTAACTGGGCAGCTAACGATAATCTCCTAATATGCAATAGTCTGGGAAGTCTGCGTGCTAAATAAAGAGGAAATACGTGCTAATGGGGGGCCGGTTGGTTCCTGTGCTCCCTTCTCAGAAACCATGCTATTCCTGTTTCTCTCAAACGGAAAACACTGGACTTCTTATTTCTTCCTCAGTCAAGTCTAGGACTGTGCATGCCTCATATTCTTAGTCTCTATGCCCACACACACTATTGTACTAGACCATGAGTTTTGGTGTGTGCCAGAATGGTTTGGTGAATACTGTCATTCTTTCCATTGCTTCTCAGCATCAACAATGCTCCTCCCCCCACTCCCTATTCCAGTCAGGGTATTTCTGTGTCTTTCCGATCAAACTGTGCACTCTGGCTGTTGGGAAGAGTTTTTATGCCACCCGAACAATTGGTGGCCCCCTGGTTCAATAATTTTCAATATGTATGCAATTTGGATTCAATCAGTGAGCTCCAGGGACCACCTCGAGGGTGAGGTGCTGGCTAAGAGGGTGAGTCATAGAGTCGACAATGACTTTTCTCATTGCCATGACAATAGATCTGACTTCAACATCTACAGCCAGGAAAGACTTTAGACTCATCGTTTCTGAGATTACAGTCTGCAGTCCTTGGCTCTGTTGCTTCTGGCCAGTGAGGCAGAGTGTCTTGTCCACAGGAGTGTAAGAAGGGACTTGAAAGAAGTGGCCTTAGCCGGGCGTGGTGGCGCACGCCTTTAATCCCAGCACTCGGGAGGCAGAGGCAGGCGGATTTCTGAGTTCGAGGCCAGCCTGGTCTACAAAGTGAGTTCCAGGACAGCCAGGGCTACACAGAGAAACCCTGTCTCGAAAAACCAAAAAAAAAAAAAAAAAAGAAAGAAGTGGCCCACTGTGATCGATGGAAGTGATTGATCATGGTTTGCCTTAGCCCAGTGCAGGGCTCACTTTAGGCACTTGTTGATTGACAGGGGATTTTGTACCATCTCATCTCAGTTTTAATGAGTTAATATCCAGCTTACAAAACACCCCAGGAAGGTCTATGACCAAGGACTTGTCTTGCCTCCTCAGAGCAAAGCCAAAGAATTATGTCTCTTAGAGTTGTTGTTTTTCTG
The DNA here is from genome assembly GCA_902729485.2 of Mus minutoides. Lineage (NCBI taxonomy): Eukaryota > Metazoa > Chordata > Mammalia > Rodentia > Muridae > Mus > Mus minutoides. The sequence goes on from LR750497.1 coordinate 63,682, forward strand.
GAAGACATATTTAATCTAGCCATGGCTTTATTGATTGATAGTCAAACTATCTTTTTGTTTGTTTTTCTGCAATGGAGATTGAACTTAGGACTTCACATGTGGTTTTCTTTTGAGACAGGGTCTTTCTAAGTTATCAGGGTCATCCTGTACTGTAATATCTCTTCCTCAGTGTTCTGAATAGCTGGAGTTATTGACATACTCCAACAGGTGCAAATAGTAAACCAGTTTTTAAGAGAATCACTCACTTTCAATTGCTCACACTAAATTATAGTACAGTGAAATTTTTTTACCATTGTCATCATTATAGTCTTCTTCATCATCATCATCACCATCATCATCACCACCACCACCATCATCATCACCACCACCACCACCACCACCATTATCGTCGTCGTCATCATCATCATCATCATCATCATCATCATCATCATCATCATCATCGAGGCAGGCTGGCCTGGGATTATCTCCATAGCTAAGAGTATTCTTGGACTCCTCATATTCCTGCCTCTATCTTCTATGTGCTGGCAATAGAGTGTACCACCATGCCCAGATAAATGATTGTTTTAAAAATCCCCTTATTCTGTCTTAGTTCCTACTCCAGAGATGCTCACAAATGTCTTAGAAAAAGGAAAATTTTGGACTCCAAAGGGGACTCATCTCTAAAACCAAGAATATATCACATCATCTCCAAGGTCAGCCCTAGCTTATACATGAAGTCCCTCTCCTATGCTCCATTCAGCAGAAAGCTCTCTTTTTATCTGTTCAGCTGTTCAGATTCCTGTGATCATTTGTATGGCAGACCATAACCTTCCAGTCCAGAAGACACTAGTATACAAGCCATGAGAAATAGGGTTAATTATTTATTGGAAGTGCAACCAAACCTTTATCATGCCAAACCCAAATTGTCATTTTTTTTTTTTGGCAGGTACTTTATGGCAACCAGATGAATAATACTTTAAAAATGTTACTCTGAAAGTTAACTTAGTTTTTGTGGGTTTGTTTATGGCTAACATCTGTTAGGGCCATGAGATAATAGTCCTAGAAAATAAAATCCATTAGAGGAATGACAGAGTTTAGTGTGGAAGAGGTTAGGATTCTATAATGGCCCCTGCAAATGTGCATTATTTGTGTCACTATCTAATGAATGTTGGCTTCTCTGCTAGAATCTAAGCCCCATAGTTCTTGGAGACTGACCTCACTATTGTATGTAGTCCTGGTGCAAAATGCCTGATATTCAGACATTATATTTTTATTAACAATATAAAAGGCAGATTCTGATGTAATCCTGGAGTGCTCTGCCCAGAATAATATGTTTTATCTAGAGTTTTGGATGAACTCACAGAAGATAGGATACAATTGTGAGGCAGCGATGGGGTAGAGGGTGGAGAAAAGTGTTGGTATAGGCACTTGGAAGCCAGATTTTGCAGGCTCAAAATGGGCATTTCCTGTGTTTAACCTGAATGTGTTTGTTTTTCAAAAAAAACCAAAAACAAAAAAAACCCCTCTTGTTTCTCAAAGATCTGAATTTGAAAGACTTATTTAAATACTTAAAAAGAAAACTGTGTGTCCTACCATAATCTCTGAGAATGGATGAGTGGCAGTGTTTCATATAGGATGATGACATTTTCAGATGCTTGGGAAAGCAGAATTGACTTAATTCATGTGCCTGAGTCCTAAGAAAACTGGGGCTAATGACTGGAAGTGACTGAGCAGCTAAAGAATCCTTTGTGGAGAGATGACTCGGCAGTTAAGTGTGTACACCGCTCTTACAGAAGAGCAGGTTCGTTTGCTAGTACCCACACTGGGTAGCTCATAATTGCTTGTAACTCCAGCTCTAGAGGATTTGATTCCCTCTCCTGGCCTGTGTAGGCACCTATATACATATGCACACAAATAAGAATAAATCAATCTTTTAAAATGTTAAGATTGAAAGAAATATAGTTTTGAAGTACTTCGTAACTTTCATAGTTGTTCTGGTGATAGCTGTGTGTGTGTGTGTGTGTGTGTGTGTGTGAGAGAGAGAGGGGGGGGGGAGGGAGAGAGGGGGAGGGCTCTTATACCATCTAGGCTGGCCTTGAACTCCTAATCCTCCTGCTTCTACCTTCCAAGTGGTATTTTAGACACAGACCAGCACAGCTACCTCCTTTTGTCAATCTGAGAAGCTCTTACTTAGTTATATATTAAGGGGGAATTTAAGGCACATCAGAGAGGGGGCAGGTGACCTGAGGGGTTCACCCCATCTTCCAAGTTTATGGCCAGGCTTCAATGAGGCCCATCAATCTAGGTCCAGGTAGACTATTTCTTAAGGGACTATTCTGTTCACTAGTTAAGTACTTTATGACCTAAAATGAAAGGTATCACAAATCACAGTGTGTATTTATAGGAAAAAAATTGATGCTAGATCTTACGTGAATGTGTACATACACAGGCTAAATAAATATTGTCACAAGAACAGGACCAGCATCAGCAGAAAGATGCTCTTAAAGTGGGGCATTGATGTTGTCAAAGTCTTTATATAAACAGGAACTGAATGAGGTGGATACAGCAGTGGCTGTGAGCATCTCTCTTCCCTGTCCACTGAAGACAACATTTAGTTCAGCATGTGTATTTGCTCCCCAAGACTCAAGAGACACAGGCAGAATGAGACAATTCTGCCTTTTTTCCTTTTTCTTTTCTTTTCTATTAGATATTGTATTTACATTTCAAATGTTATCCCCTTTTCTGGCTTCCCCTCTGAAAACCATAGCCCCCACCCCCTGGTCAGCAACCCACCCAATCCTGCTTCCCTGTCCTGGAATTCCCCTATACTGGGACATTGAGCCTTCTTAGGACCAAGGGCCTCTCCTCTCATTGATGACCGATAAGGCCATTCTCTGCTACATAGGAGTCTGGAGCCATGGGTCCCTCCATGTGTACTCTTTGGTTGGTGGTTTAGTCCCTGAGGCTCTGGGGGTTCTGCTTGGTTCATATTGATGCTCCTCCTATGGGGCTTCATCTCCTTCAGTACCTTCAGTCCGTTCTCTAGCTGCTCCACTGGGGACCCTGTGCTCAGTCCAATGGAGGCTGTGAGCATCTGCCACTGTTATTTGTCAGGCACTGGCAGAGCCTCTCAGGAGACAGCTTGATCAGCAAGCTCTTGTTGACATCCACAAGAGTGTCTGGCTTTGGTGATTGTATATGGGATGGATTCCCAGGTGGGGCAGTCTCTGGATGGTCATTCCTTCAGTCTCTGCTCCACACTTTGTCTCTGTATCTCCTCCCATGGGTATTTTGTTCCCCCTTCTAAGAAGGACTGGAGTATCTATACTTTGGTCTTCTTGAGCTTCATTTGGTCTGTGAATTGTATCTTGGGTATCAATTTACAGCCTGATCTTTGGTAGTGTAATGCCTTTCAGGGGACGCCTGAGGCCTCTTTTTAACTGAGCCTGCTTCAAAAGCTGAAATGTGGGTCTTTTTTTTTTTTAACATGGCACAATGTTTCCAGGGTCCACTGTGTGATAGGATATTTCTCTTTAAATCTGCATACTATAATATTTTATAGCCTTTATTTTTTTTTTATCTTTTTATAAATTGACAGACCTATGGGAATTATAAGGAGATATTATACTACGAAAACTCAGACACGCCATTTTGGCTGAACATGTTTTCCATTCTCTTCAGGTCAGATGCAGGAGTGGAACTGATGCCTGCTAATTCCATGTTGAACTCTCTGAGGAGTGACCAAACTTTTCTCCTAAAAGCCTGCAGCATTTTTACATCTCACCCAGCAGTAAATGCTCATATTTCTCCACACTCTCTCCTGCACTTGCTTCTTTCCTTGCTGGGTTACACTGTGATTTAGAGCCACATTTTCCTTAGGGAGTCATGATGGCGGCTGTCCTGGTTAGTTTTAGGTAGGGCATTTACTTAATGAGTGATTGACATGGGAAGGCCCAGCAGATGGTGAGTGGTGTCACCCATGGGCTAGTGGTTGTAGGTTCTATATGAAAACAGGCTAAAGAAGCCATGAGGAGCAAGCCAGTAAGCAGCACTCCTCCATGCCCTATACTTCAGCTCCTGTCTCTAGGTTCCTGCCCTGTGTGAGCTCCTGTCCTTTTTTTGATGAACAGCGATTTGGAAAGCCAAATAAATAAACCCTGTCCTTCCCAAGTTGCTTTGGGCAGGGCATTTCATCATAGCAACAGAAACCCTAAGTAAGACATGGACCATCCCTTCAGAGGCCTATGACCTTTGTTATGTTCTAAGAAATGTCTATTTAAGTCATCTTTCCATCTTTAAAGTGTTTTTTTAAAAATTTATTCTTCTCTTATATATTACACCCAAGTGTCCCTTCCCTGCTCTCCTCCAATTCTCTTCCTCAGATCCTCCTTCAGAAAAGAACAAGCTTACCAGGGACATCAGCCAAACACTGTATCACTACAATAAGACCAGGCTCATAGCATCAAGGCTGGACAAGGCAAACCAGAAGAAATAAAAGGGTCCCATGAATAGGCAAAAGAGTCAGGGACAGCCACCAGATCCACTGTTAAGATTTCCACCAAAGTGTCTTTTTTTTTTTTTTTTTAATGTATCTTAGGATCTAAGATTATTACATATTTTGGAACCAGACCCATATGAGATAGAAAAACTGGAATGTTTTCTTCCACTCTCTGGGCTGTATTCGTTATCCTAAAGGTTTTACATTTAGATGTCATCCAAATTATCTTTTATTTGATTTCTTTGTGCTTTTGGTTTTATACCCAAGAAATCTTACCCATTCAAAGGTCAGAAACTTTGACATATAAGCTCATTCTTAAACTGGACTTTCTAAAACTTCCTCTTCTCCCCTGAGGAGTGAGAGGCATTATGCAGCTTAAAGTGAACCATAACCTCCGCTTAATGCTGAGAAAACTTGGTTTATTTTTTACTAAAGGATAGAACATGATATTAAAGAATTCATAAATCATCTCCCAAATTAATAATTTATATGCAGTGCTTATCACAGGACATTGAATGTATTCTGGCTATTATTTTAATCACTATAATTATCTGAGACTTAAAAGTCAATGTTCTGAATAAACTAATAGAAAACAATACAATTTGGAATCCATGCTTAAGAAAAAAACATTCAGAGCCATTAACATGCAAGTAGCTTAGCTGAGGAGGCTCCCTTAACCCTGTTCAGCTTACTAAAGAATAGCATTTCTACATGTAGGCAGGAGAGCAAAGTCTTTGTGAAACTTGGAAAGAAAAACAAATCATTTTACATCGTTTCAGAAGTATCATTTATGTAAATGCACACTCACAAGTGTTTCCCTCTTGTTAAATCCTGGTATATGAGTTGCTTCATCTCAAGTAACTGGGAACATTAGGGCTGTGTGTCTCTAAAAAGGCCACTCTAGATCCCTTAGAGTCCACTGGACAACTGCAAGGGAAAGTTCTAAGTATGCAGTGTACCACTCATGACTGTACACAGAATGTAATTCAACTACACTGGGCGCTGTTTGACTCAGTCATTAAAGAGTCACAGAGTTGTCACCATTTTCACCTGATTAACACACAAGCAGTCTGCAGGGAAGAGGGACTTTTTTTTTTTTTCAATGCGTATCAACCACCAGCCTACAGAGTGGGAGTGGGCAGGGAGGGGGCATTCCCACACGGGGCACGTGGCCTCGGGACATGGGGCATGTCACCTCGGGCAGTGTTTCCTTCCTGTGGCACAGTGTATCTGAGTCTTCACGTGCCAGGGAACCAATCTGTGGCTGTGAAGTTAATCTGGTATCCATTCCCTCCACAGTATTCATAGAAGTTGTGAAAGAGGAGGCGAAGATGCCCACACTCTTAGACACGTACCACTGATGATTATTATGAGGGATGGCCAACATCTCAACAGAAAGATAGACACAAATGGAGTATTTAGAAGTGGTTTAAATGGATATTAAACATCAAAAAGTTAGAATTGAAGCCACAGAGGATACTTTTCATTCACTAGATTGAACAAAGTGAGATGCTGGAAAAGCGAAGACTCATGGTGTTTATATTTTCTTGGCAGGGTGGAAATTAGTGTCATTTTTTGGCAAATCAAAAATGTCAAGTGTATTTTTTTTAACGTTCTGTGACTAGGGTATTATTGCATACATTGCTTACAGCCTTAGGAATAGAGCTGGAGATATCTATCTTCAATAATACTTTACTAGCTGAATAAATTAAAACCTAGTAAAATTCCCACTTTAAAAAATAACACACACATATACATATAATATTAATATATATATATATATATATATATATATTTATATTATATATAGAGAGGCACAGTGACTGCCTCTGAGACACAGGAACGAGGAAAGAAAAACACACATTCACTTCTCCGTGTATTATTGTAGTTTCTAGTATTTTTAAATCATCTGTATCCCCCTTATACTTCTTAAAAAGTAAATTTATGGGCATCCTAGTCCAGTTCTGAATTGGACACTAGCCAGCAAAGTGCTTCAGTTGTGCACTAACAGAATGTTGAACATACTTTTCGTAAAGTACCCACGGGGGAGCAGATGTTTTTCCCTGAGGGGAAGCAGCTTTCAGCACACCCCAAACCCATGAATTAAGGCACGGTTCATAATAAGAACTCAAGGAGTACCAGATACGAGATCATCCTTAACAGAATGTGGCTGGGGTTGATGACAGATTTGGGACAATGACAGAAATTTAGGTGCTTAGTCCGAAATGCTTGCTGGAGGAGGGGGCCTCATTTTGTGGACATGTGCCATCTTGAGGACCAAGAACCTCTTTACACAGGTCTCTGAGCGATGCAGCCACTGTTTTCCATCTTACAAGATGTTTCCACGGAAGCAGAATCCTGAGCAGTCAGCTTTCTGGGGGTGGGGCTCACATTTGGGGACCATTAACAATAAGCTTCATTTAGAATAATTCCTTTGTTCCTGACACTGCTAGACCTTTCCACAGACAGACATTATTTACAAATCAGTAAGTCAAGGCTGGATTCTCCCCTTCCATCATGTCCCACACTCCCATTTTCCTCACCTACAGAGGGATTCTAACAACATCCTGGCCAGTGTTTCTCTGAGGCTGACACACACTGCAGCCAGTGTGACCGTATGGGGCCAAGAACCTTCACAGCCCTGAGGTCCTCATGGACAGGAAATCACTGTATATAAATCTGATTTGCTGCTATTCTGACACACACATACACACACACACACACACACACACACACACACACACACACACCCCTGAGTCTCACTATGCAGCTCTGACTGGCCTGGGACTGGCTCTGTAGAACAGGTTGACCTCAAACTCTCAGAGATCCACCTGATCCTCACAAGTGCTACCCTACCCAGCTTATTTTGATTTATATTTATTTTTCTAGTTATGGTTTAGCAGAACTCTACCTTTTTTTTAGGAACTTTAACAATGTTGGTATTATATTAAGGTTGTATTATATGCAGCAACCATTACTTACTGACCATTCCTGTTACAAAGTGAGATGGTCGTTGTTCCCCTAACCTAGCAGTCATATGTGTTTTATGAAAATAACGTTAAAATTCCAGAAAACTATGAGTCAGTACTATCTGACTTCTCAGAGATAACGTCATGGTGCCAGCTGTGGGTATTCTTTACGTTGTCTGCATTAATCAAATGAATCACTTCTTAAATTTAGTAAAGACACAAACAGGTGGGTATTTTGCAGACAAGAAAACCTTTTTATTTTAAACCACAAATAGTCAGCAGGTGGCCACAACTATCCATATTTCATTAAAATCACAAAAAAACCTAGGCACAAAAGCACCTCTGATTATTGCTCTAGAAAAATTGCATGAAAAAATTCAAATATGCACAGTAAAAACACCACAGTATGCACAGGACTAAAATTTTAAAGCAAGGGCATGGAATGCTGACTCCATTTCACACGCAGCTCCGATATTAAATTGGTATTCGCTTGACTTGAGGATGATGGAAATTTCCAAAAAACATCACCATAAGAGGATAAAATGTCCATCTTCTTCATATAGATTTTATGCTGACTAATAGAGTCCTAGAAAATTAGCATTTACAAAATACTTGGTAAAAATAGCTTTTAAAAGTTGTCCCGAGAGGTACGTGAAATCGACCCTAGTTTTCCATGACAATTCACTCTCCCTCATTTTCTATAGATTCAGTTCTCTGTGCCTGTGAATAAGAAAGGAAGGAAGGAAAGAAGGAAGGAAGGAAGGAAGAAAGAAAGAGGACATCTAGTTACCAGTAAAACAAGTATAAGCAAAGGTGAGTCCACCCACCAAGAAACACACTTGAGCATTTGGCCCCCTGCTTGGTTTCCGCTTCCAGCTCTACTTGAAAACACACTTCAACTCTGGCTGGACAGACAAGGCAGGAAGGCCTTACGGCCACACTCTGCAGCACTGGTTGCTATTTTTCTGCTATTTAAACAACCACAGAAGCCTTACCTGCAGGCTTCCGTGTGCATGGTAAGAAACAGCACGCTACTCTCTGATTCTAGTCACTGCAAACATGCAGAATGTCTACTGTACCCTTAACTGTCACTGTTTCAATCTGCCCCTTTACTGACAGTGTGCTGGGTGGGGGACTTCTGCAGGCTGAGACATTAACAGTTGAACGATAGACGTGGATCTGCAGTAACATTACAGGCGATAAAGAGAGACATCCGTGAGAGTGCTATCCAGAGCTGAAGGACTGAGCAGTTTCTTAAGACACTGATTCGGTCAGTGGGAGGTGTTTGTGGAAAGTACCTCTTCAACTTTAGTGTCACCATTTGCAGATGGTGCAGTACCTTCCTTTCCAGCTTCCTGCTTTTCTTCCTTCTTCCCCTTAGCACCTCTGCTAATCTTTGTTCCAGGTTCTTTCTAATGGATCGAAGCACAGGGAAACAGAAACTATGTTAGGCGCAGCGTATTGTTGGCAAACACCAAGGAGCCCCTGCCAGAACCCAGCCAGACACCAGGGCGGCTACCATCCTAGCCTTGGTGGAAAGTGGGGGTCCGACTTGGCTTTTTCATCTGGGCTACCTGCTGATCCCACCAGCACTTCTATTCTGTGGAAACATGGTGACTGGCTCAGGTGTCCATAGCTCCAGGGACATTTCTGATATGACTGGTTTTGCTGTGGTGAGGGCAGCCATAGGGCTTGGTGAAAAGCCTGGGGGGTTGCAGGGTGGGGTGGGGAATCCACCCAGCAGGGGCTGTGTATTTCTCTGTTGCTGTCCAGTGTGACCAGTCATACGGAGTTGTAGATCTTACATGACTACAAAGGTATTTAAAATAAAGGCCCAGATGAAGAGAAGTTGCTCATTTTATGCCGGCACCACAGTGGTCAGCCTTGCTTTGGAAAACTGTATTCACTACCACACACAATTTTAGAGAGATTGGGTGCTTTGGGGGGGGGTACAGCACAGGACAGTCACTGTGGCTAAATTCATGGGCAGTAACAGACTTCGGTTTTCCTCCTAAACAGGCTATTCGTATCTATTTCAATAGAGTAGACAGAGCTGGGGTGACTACATAAAGCATCCAGAATGTGTCTCCCAGTGTCAGGCTAGTGTTCGCTACTTGCTAGAGTAAATGATTGTATTTTTATTGCTAGTCATGGGAATGGCCATCTCCTAGTAGTTATATGAGGCTGTGACCCCTACCTCTGACATTTGGTGCTGGTGGCATCAATGGGGTCTAGGGCCAGATCTAACCTCACTAGACTGCCTTGTGATTTACTGTACGCTCTGAGGGAACTGCCAGGCTGTTCACACAGGATGTTCAGAGCAACTTGTTGTGCCCTCTGCACCTCACTGAGCAAATGCAAGACACATTCCTACTAACGTGTAAAATGGCGCCCGTAACAGTGGGGACAACTCTCTAGTCTGTATATTTTAGCATGACTCATCAAACGGGATGTCTCCTCGGATGACCTTTTTAGGCATAAGATTATAATTTATTAATTGTTTAGAAAGCCAAGGGAGAGAAAGAGGGATACCTCTTACCTTAGCAGATGTTTTTCTTGGTTTAGGCTCCGGCTTTGGTGGAACAGGTTTCTGCAGAAATAATTTAAATTATACAAATACTGAAACGGATACCATTAGCACCAAAACGAAGACAAACGGGCTGAGACAGCCAGGGGCTCTGACGGTGGCTCTGCTCATTTGGGGCTGGTCCTTTCAGTATTAGGTACTATTTTTGTCCCGGGTTTGCAGAAGGGAAGGAAAAGTTGACTCATTAGGCTCTGGTCCAGTAGAGCTCTCCTGAGCAGGGTTAAGTTTCTCTTTTTGATATCTCTGTAGTTCTTTTTTTCAAAGCACCACAGCAAAAGGAGAAACTCTGGCCCTGGCTAAATGGCTGGATGAGTTCATTCTTAGTGGCCTTACTGACCAACTAGGAACTATATCAAATCATAGGCAGAGGACACCATCTGTTGGTCATCAAGGATGAGGCCTGTGATGGTCTTCAAAGCCTTATCCAAACCCCTCCCCCTGACACAGATTTCAGGTTCTGTAGCCAAGCCTCTTCTTGTCTCATCCCTTCAAAGTCAGCATAAGGTAAGAATTTAACACAAGACACCGGGCTCATTTATCTCTGGGGCTTTTTATTAAGAATATAAATGCAGCAACCTGTCTGGCTATTAGAGTTAAGATTTTTCTCTGTGGGTGTTTTAGGTCAAATATTTCTCCAATAAAGGTTTAAAATGTGTGCATCTCTCTGAGATCTAAAGGAATGTTTTAAAAATAGAAAACACTGTGAAGAAAAATGTGTGCCCCCACCCCACCCTAGTATCTGTAAAAGATTTGGAGATCATATTCAATATAGCCTTTATGTATAAAATTTAATTGGAGACAGTTCGATTCCAAAGGACCAGCTGTTAGAAATAAAGCCAGACATGGCCACTCACTCTGGTAACCCCAGCATTCAGGACGCTGAGGCAGGAGATGGTTACCAGCTTGAGGCCAGCCTGGGGTACAGGGTGAGAAACGGTCTCAAAAAACCAAACAGGAGGGCTAGTGGAAGAGAAGGTAAAGGTGTGTGTTTGCTGCTAAGCCTGATGACCTGAGTTTTATCCCTGGAGCACACGTGATGGAAAGAGAAAAACTGCCTCCTCTGACACCCTCACGCACAAGTAAATAAATGTACCAACAATATTTCTTTTAAAAAGGAAAAGAAATGCCCTTTCAAATGAAATTAAAAACAAAAAAAGAAGTTGAGCTTGAAAAGTAAGAAAAATTTTATTAGTCTCCTTATCCCTCTAAATCTTCACTCTGCTTTCCAAATGCAGGCGCTTTCCTGGCTCCTACATCTCCTCAACTTTAAAACTCATCACTGTAAGTTTTGACAGATCAGTATATGTTTCTGTGATTGTTAGCAAATTGTTTCCACTTATATCGTTTCCTGTGAGATAGACCTTTTATTCTGGTACAGCATTCGGTGTTATCAAAATAGTACTAAGAAACTAAGACTCTGTGAGGGAGGGGGACAGGGAGGGGGGAGGGGAGGGGAGGGAGGGGGGGGGGGGGGGGGGGGGGGGGGGGGGGGGGGGGGGAGAGAAAGAGGGGATGAGAACTCCTGTGCTTGTTGAAGCACAATGTCAGGCGTGTTCCTCAACCACTCTCCACAAGTGGCTGGACTGCTTGCCTCAGGACTCCTCCTGCCTCCGTTTTCAGTGTTGGACTGCAGGGGGGGGGGCACGGGGACACTGCTCTACCTGGCTTTTTTTGCGGGTGCTGGGAATCCAAAGTCTCCCATGCTTGCATGCATGACAAACACCTTTCCCAGTGAGCCATCTCCCCAGTCTCAGAGGAGGGCTAGAGTCTGGAACCCTGCTGGCTTCAGACAAGGCTGTGCTGGCCCCGTGGGCCATCTCAGTGAAAGGGGCTTCTTAAGTGGCTGTTTCCTGGAGCTCACGAAAGCCCTCTTTTAAGTTTTGGTTTTTCTTTGACTTTCGAGGGTTAATTCCCCTGCTTCCTTGCTACATGCAGCATCCCTTTAGTCCGGACTCAAGTGACCAGAAACCCTTCAACTCATGTGTGGTGTGAACCCCACTTCCACATACACTCAGCAGCACCTGTGATGTTCAGTGTGGGGATGGTTCACTGTCAGTGACACTTTCCCCAGTTCTTTATTTTGTGAAGGTAGCTTGGGGACAAAACCCTCTAGGCATGCAGAGGTCTGTTACAGAATGAGGAAGACCTGAGGTGCACAAGGGCTAGAGAGCAGCACGCACGCAGGCTGGCTCGTAGCTGGAGTACAGGCTCAGTCTCACCTCTCCATCCTAGCTCTTGTCTCCTCCCCATCCTCTCCTGGGCATGGCCTACTGAAGAAGACCACATGAGACAAAGTAAAAGTGCCAATCTTTCGCGATGACCCAGGACTAGAATACGGCTGAAGTGTATAGACATTTAGGGACATTCAGATCCAGGAATAAAATGCACACTAGTATGGGTTGTGGGCAGAGAATCTACACCCTGGATCCATTTCAACATTAACAGGTGTAGAATTTGGAAATCGGGATTCCCTGAATGAACTAGCTTGTCTCCGGGATTTAGCAGTTCCAACCTGCACGGGCTTTATATACTCGATAATGGCCTTGGCCACTGTTTCTCACCGACACAGATAATCAAGTGAATTGCTCGCCAACATGGGTCAGATCTGCTGGAAACTATGATCCCTAAGTACTTCCTAAAAGGAAAAGAGACTCCAAGAAAATGTCAGGCAATCATCCTTTTGCTTTAGACAAGGGCACACACATTTCTAAGAAGCGACAACAAGAGGCTCTGAGGACTTACCGCTGACAACCTGGCCGACCGTCTTGTGGGCTACAAAAGAATAGGAAAAAAAAATTTTTTTTTTTTTGGTATTTTAAACATCCATGTTAGTTGTAAAAATTCATTCTTGATATATTCTACTTTGTTGAAAGAATGAAATGCATGACTCCCATCATCCTCTACAGGTTAGCACCATGAAACATGTCAAGTCTACCAGGCACTCCAGAGAAGGAGATGCTGCAGGATACAGGCTCCCCTTTCATGGAGTGGCTTTCTCCCAGGTAAGAGGGAAGAGAGGAATCCTGGCTCCACTCCAAGCCACAGTCACTTCTTTTGTGATAAATTGACATGAGAACACTGAATTACCTTAAAAACGGTCTCTTTAAAATGGAACCAAAAGCCGAAAGCTACTAAGAGACTGAAGTAATCACCACAGAACCAACATAGTACCTTCCCTTCTCTGCTGTGCTGGAAAACAGCGCCTGTGAATCTCACACAGGTAAAAAAAAAGGTCGTTTGCTTGTTTGTTTGTTTGTTTTGTATTCTTCTGTTCTTTTCAAACCCAGAACAAAATCAACACAATTACCTACTTAAAACAGGTTTCACTAATATCTTCGTTTCAAACATTTAGAAAATCGATTAGATAAGATATTGAATTTAGTTGTTTTTTTTTTTTTCTCTTCAGAAAACCTTCCGAGGATTTATGAGTTAATAAGCAATGTCATCCTAAAGCAAATACAAAATAACACAAGTATCCAGCACACAAAGATGGCACTCTTAACTACTCAGGAGGATCTACTTGTCCCGGGAGAAGAGATTTAACATCCTAAACTAAAACTGGCTTTCTCTGCAGGTTTTATTCTATACTTCCTGGTCTTACTCACTTTTCCATCTCTAGTCGAATAGCCGATACTACCCCACACATCCCAGAATATTTACTGAATAGATGAATTCGAGTTTTTCCCTGACTCACATTGGTTTATGAAGGCTCTTGACTCATTTTGCTAATTTAAATGCTTCAAATAATGTTTCTTAACTGGGTCAGCAAAAATGGTTAGTGGGACCTCATGTCATGATTGAGAAGAATTGGAGAAATTCTTGAATCTGTGCCATGGTCAGTCTGGGTCAGTGGTCCAGGTCACACTGGAAGAAATAGTTCTTGACATCACCATAGCAAAAAATTTCCTTGTTGAAAGTCCCAAGAGAAGCTAAATTCTTTAAACCACAGAAGGAAATGAAGGGCCAGAGCATCCATGAGTAATTTTAACCCTGGGGTCTCAATGAACAGTTAGAGCTGGACATAAGTCCAGCTAAGAGAATGTGCAAAGAATAGGAAGTTATGCCTGGGACACAGTCACCAGCCAGAATAGGACATAACAGTCAGCACACAGCTTGAGGCACAACTGTGGTCAGGAAAGAAGAGTCATGAGGGATTCTCCAAGGAAACACCAAGGTGCCTGCTAGGATTTTCCTGGGTGCAGTTGCGACATCACACCCACAAGTTCCTAAGAGACAGGACCCACATCCAGGGATGCCTGTCTCAGGATGGCCAACCACATTGAGTATGGCTGAAGAAAGGACAATATTCGCACTTAAACTTTGCAAAACATGTATGTCCTGTGCTTCTTCAACAGGGTTTCTGAATATGGAAGACTAGAAGGTTATCTATCCCTCGGTTACCACAAAGGTCAGGTCTGAAGCTTCTGTGTGGCCTCAAAACATACTCCCGCCATCTAACAAGCACAGCAGGGAAAGCAACCACATCCGCAGGGCAGAGTGTCAGCCTCCCTGAATGAGGGAAGCAAATAAACCTTATCCCGCCCTGCTTGCCTGTCAACCCACACGCACTCTGCTGGCTTCCGGTTGGCAGTCCCTGCAGTTTCCTGCCCCAGAGCTCCATCTCTTTCTATTTCAGTACTGCCAATGCCTAGTGTGGACCCTTACTAAGTGTTGAGGCAAATGGAAGAAGCAAGCACCAGAAAAGCACAGAGTATCATTTACAGAAAGGGGCCAAATGCTCTAACCATTATACACAACTGTCCATTTGCCAACCAGCTGCTGTTACAAAATTTTATTATAGAGAGGTTGAAAAAAAAAAAAAAGTCATGTGAACAATTTCCCAGCTGCAAACCCTTGCCTCGCCCTGCCAACTCTTGAACATGCAGAACAGGCTTTCCAGAGGGATGGACTTGTCACAGTGCAGCTCCTGGGCTGGGCCTCCAGCGGACTGATCCACAGACTTAATTTAGAATCATGATGAGTGTTCCAAAAGAAATGCTTGGGAAATTGATACGCCAACAGTCTCTATAGGCTACCCAAGTCAGCCAGACTCCAAAAAGTAGTTGTTTCACCATAAAATCATTTTATGACTTCCGACCTAAAATTTACCAGCTCTTCTGTGTCATAAAAAAAATACTCTTTAAAAATTTCCTTTCCAGTAATCACTACACTGGGTTTTCTTTTTTCCCTGCAGTGAAGGCTGAGACTAACATTTCACTCACTCGGCATTGCACTTACGCATGCAAGTGTGGGTACCTTCCTGGAAAGTTCCATCAACTTCCACGGCCTTAGCATCTATAAATGATTGGACTAAATTTATGGGATATGAAACAGACTAGACTGCTATTTATTCCCCTTTAAAACATTTAAAGCATTTGAAATATTCATTTAAGGCTCAGCGTTTACTTGTTAGAACTGGGTGTGTGTGGGGGGCGGCTGTTACAGAATTTCTCTTAATTTGTTGAATAAGTGAGAAATCATAGGAAAAAGTTACAGAAATAATGACTCTTGTCATTATTGGAATGAAGGGTTTTAGGCTGCTGGGTCACTGTGGTTTATAGATACCGGAGACACTGGAAGTATCCAGTAAGCATCATTGACTGACCGGTGGTCCACATCTGAAAGTCACTGTTTCAACATCCTGACTGCAAACGCAGCACGCACATCTACCCGCACAAAGTTCAAAGGGAGAGCGAGATCCAAGCAGCATCGCTGGACTTTGCAGATTATTGCTTCAAACTTATTTTCACAAGAAGCCCCTTTGCTTCTGAGCCTCTGTGTGCTCTTTTACAGCAAAGCTTAAAAGCCAAGCTGCTTTTGATTCTCAAAAACATAACACCACCCCCCCCCCCCCCCCGAGAAATTCAGCATGAGCTGAATTTCCTTTTCAACACTGGGAGACAGAAAGACAGAAGGACAGCCTTGGCTGGGGCAACGGAGAAGATGAAGAACTAGGAACAGGGTCACTCGACTGAAGCACCGCACAAAAGGTGGGTGGCAAACAGACTGGGGATCAGGAGCCTCAGGTGTTCTCCCTGGTTCTGCTGATTACAAGTTGTGACATTTGGAGAAAATTGTATTATTTCTGTAAGAACACTTCTCCTTGAGATAAAATATGGATCATTGCATCTACTGTCTGCTATCTAACCCAGCTCAGCTCTGACAGTCGCTCTTCTTCTCCCCCCCCTGCCCCCTCACTCTTTCTCTTTAACAGTAAATATCCTATCATTTTACTTTCCTTTCTTTTCCATACTAAAATGGAGGTTTTAGGAAGGTCAAGTTTTGCTGGATTTTCACTGTGGGACTCACAGGGCCTGGGATTGTGGTGGGAACATTTGTAGGTGCTCATATATTTTTGATAAGGAATGCTTCTTGGTCAGGGGTATAGTACAGTGGTAAAGCTGATGAGCATGTTGATACAAGGTGCTGGGTCCCATTTCCACCACCACAAGGAGAGAAGAGGGGGAGCAAGCTTCTTAGGGTTACTGAACAGACCACATGCAAGAATGGAAATAAAGACTTTGTAAGAGACAGAGCGTAATGATCACGATACACTGTTTAGGTCGTTTACTGTCCAAGTCTCCTTGGAGGACACTGTACAATGCCCTCCAAATACCATAGCCATAGTGGAAAATCTTCAAAAGAAGAGCTTCCTTTATAACCGGTATCTGTTCATCCTGGTTGACAAACAAAACAACATACTGGAATCTTCAGTTTGAGCTGAATTTCAGCTCACTGTGGGTAGGGGTGGGGATCAGGGTACGTCTGGCAGTTCTGAGTGTTAGTCAACAATTGAGCTAACCACTGACCTTTTCCTTTCAAATGACAGTTGATGTCCTCAAGGCACCTGATGAGTTTTAACCTAGCCTTGGCTTGAATAACAGGTTTTTAAAAGGGCATTGTCTACACAATATTTTTTGTTAGGAATAATATAAGAAATATAAAATATAAAATGGTAAATAAACAAAATAGAAAAGCATTGAGCATGAGAATCCTTGGGCTAACTAATATACCTAAGTTATACACACAAAACTCATGTTTACCTTTTATGTGTACCCCAGCCAGTAGGATTTGCTTCTGGCACAGAAGGACCGGGAAGGCTTTCTGCAGTCAAATGTTTTCTCTGAGCAATGGTTTTAGGGGTTTCTGATTGATCAAGTTAAATGTCAGCCCACAGAGAAAAACCCAAATGCAGTATGTGTGTGTGTGTGTGTGTGTGTGTGTGTGTGCGCGTGCGTGCGTGCGTGTGCATGTGTGTGAGACCTAAATCCAAACACTTTACCCACTGTTCTAAAAACTATGTCTTGCCTTTTTCTGCATGTTCATCAAGTTTTGGTTGGCTCTAGTATGGGGTGGTGACTCAACTGTAGATTTCTGATTTCATGATTGATTACCTCCAACAGTTCCTGGTTGGTACCCATTACCTCCCAATAGTTCCTGGTTGGTACGTGGCTGATAAGGGCAGGTGGTTTTGTTTTTACATTATAGTTTCTCTTAAAGATTATTTTCTGTGGCAGAATGATTTTCCCAGTACCAAGCTTATGCAGGAACCTGGGTATTAAGATGAATTCCTCTGAATTATTAACCATAATATGAATCACCCATCAAAGGATCTGTAACTGGATATTGCTTTTGCTCTCTTGTGACCCCTCTTAGTTTATATGTTCAAGTGTAAAAGCTGAAGTTTTCCACACACAGGAAAGCTCTCTGCAAAAGGGAGTAGCTGTCATCACACATGCATATCTCACTTCTGAGTTTTAAAGATATCTCCTTTGGTATCTCTATCACGGGTAAGACATAAGCATGTCTTACAAGTTCTTAACCCTTTCTCAGGCCTCTGTATTTTAATACAAAGCAACTTTAATTCATGGATTAATTATCTGAATATCTTAAGAATTTCCCTAATTTTAAAAAAAGCTTTAATATTTTGACATATTGTGAATCCTTTCATAGTTTTGTCTTTCGAGATGAATCCTCTTAGGTAAATACTCAGAATCAAAGAAGGAATTCATAATTCATTCATCGGAGCAGAAAATTTATAAAATCAACAACCTTTCATTTTCTTGTTATAGGAAGCGGGCTCTGTTCTCCTTGATGAATTTACCTATTATCTTGCTCTCTGCCCAGAAGGAATTCTCAATACCCACTTTGACACACAGCAAGACCAACAGGCAGAAACACAAATACAGGAAAATACCTTATCAGAGTATTCAATGAAACAAACCTAAGAAACTGCATGCAGACTCTGACCTCTGATGTTAGCCACAGCAGACTTACTCGCAATGGCATTCCTTCACATGCAGACAACACAAAACATTCAATGGTGAGACTCATGCAGGATGTCAAAGGCTTGCTTACCTCCTGCTTCGTTAGCTTGGTTCCATCTTTGCCCTCTGTGTTCTCGGGAGACTAGAAAGAAAACATTTCAGTGAATTGGATTTAAATTTGAAATCGCATAAAAAGGTTTAAAATATACTTGGATAATATGGATCCCAGGAACAGATAAAACAACGTAGTTTTCAGGAAAGTGCTTTGGTTAAGTACATTTCAGGAGTGTGTGTAGTGGGCATGCATGTGTGTTTGCATGTGTGCTCACCCTTCGTGTGCATGGGTGAAAGCCAGAGATCAGCAGTAGGTGTTTTCCTCTATGGCTTTCCACACTATTTTTGAAATAGGGTCCCTCAGTGAACTCAGAGCAAGTTGGTTTGTCGAGGCTGGGTACCCAACGAGCTTCTGGGATTGCATATCTCTGCCTCTGAGCGGGATTACAGATAGATGCAGCTGTGCCTGGCCTTTATGTAGGTGCTGGTGATCTAAACTCAAGTCTTCATACTTTTATAGGAAGCACTATATCCACTCACCTATCTCCCTAGTCCACACACACACATGCACACTTTAGCTATTTAATTGTCCTACTTAAAAAAAAATTGTCTCTGGGTATGTAAGGAAGCCATTGAAGGCAGAGTTAGAGGAGGTTGTGAGGCTACCCATAGGTGCTGACATGAATGGTGGGAATTGAACTCCGGTCCTCTGGAAGAATAGATTTAACTTCTGAGCCATCTCTCGACCTCCTATCTTAGCTTTAAAACAGAAACGGGGAAAGAGCTGCTGTGCATACTCCTCTGCAATGCACATGCATCTTAAGCACTTTTCACTTCTCTGTAACCAATCTAGGGCTCATTAGGCAGTGGCGCAGACTACCTGGAATCCACAGCTTGTTGACCTCCTTGTTCTAGTTACTTTGTTCCTTTAGAAAGGTTCCATGGAGGGGAAGATGGGAAGGATGGGGAGGGGGGTGGAAACAACCTGGGGGAGGGACAGAGGGCAATACAGAGGGAAGGAGGGAGGAGGGATAAACAATAGGAAGGATGTTTTTAAAAGCTACAAGGAAACATTATTTGATGCAGATATTTTATACATATAACACACACACACACACACACACACACAGCATTACTTGAGGCTATAACACTATCATGAAGAGTCACAGACTATCAGACAAAGGTCCCAGATCCAGGCATAGGAAACCTCCTTTCCCGTTATTTAGTCAAGAGAGTCCAAGTAATTCCCCTCCCCCATAAAGCCTATTGACTTATTTGCATTCTGGAACTTGAAGGTAAGATCTTATTATATTTCAGACACAGGACTGGAGGGAATCCTTCTGGAACTGACTTGGAACCTCCTCCCTGAAGGTTCCTGATGGTACTCAACAAGCAGTCCAGGGAGAAAATTATAGTCCTACCCAGCTATGACACCTAGGAACCACCACAACAACCAGCATGGCAGGGTACCCATAACGGTGCAATAGCGGCACTCATGCATAGCTTTGTAGCAACCAACAGCTGGCAAATTGGATTTAATAATGCTGTGTTTAATAGGAGGAAAATCATGTACTAGAAACCCAGGGTTAACGGGGTTATGAATCATACAGGAGAAGCTACTACCACTTTCATAAATCTGTCTTTTCCAAGTGTATTCTAAATACTTATCCTTATACCTAGATAAGTGTAGGTTTTGATCCTCATCAAAGCAGCTGTTGTTAGAAGCAGAAGGAGACCAGTATGGTCAAAATGCACAGAATAGCTGACTGAGGGGTGTTCAATCGAATGGATACATCTACAACCACTATCCCTAAACCTCAGGGAAGACTGTGGAAGAGAAGGCAAAATGACTGTAAAAGCCTTAGGGCCAAGATATCTGTTATCCGACAGGTTCTCTATACATGACAAGGATGCTGAACCTGTGAAATATTAACAACACAGGCCTAAGAAGATGACACCACCAGTCAATACACCAACATGGACTGAAAGATCACACAAGGCCCTACATCCCTCTAGATGAAGAGCTATAGGCAATTGATGGCTAACAAAAGATGGAGATTCATTCTTCCCTTGAGTTGAACCTTTGGTAGGTTATCAAACACCTAAATACATTACACATATGTGCAACAGTAAATAGGCTTATTAGGTTGCATTTATATATACCTATGAATATATAATAATGAAGCATAAATTTGAGAGGAAAGAACACAGGACAGGAAGAGGAAGGGATAGAAGTGATGTAATTACACACATATGTATGGAATTCTCAAATAATAATAATAATAATAATAATAATAATAATAATAACAATAACAATAATAATATAGTTATACTCAACAAAGCCCCAGTCAAACATAAGCATATTTTCATCCCATATTTGCTTTGCTTTGATTTCTAGACCATTCCTCAATATGTTTTGATAAATTTATCCTTTATTTCTCCACCATCAATTCCAGCATCTTTATTATACTCAGCCTCAGCATGGCGGTCAGGTGCCCTGTTGCTCCCAGCTAATTCGTCTCCAGATTGTGAGGCAGCACAGCACACGCCTCTGACAGTTCAAACCTGAGCACCCACATTAGTGGCTCACAAACTGCCTTTAATTCCAGTTCCAGGGGATCTGAAACTCTTTTCTGACTTCCCTAGGCACCTACATTCATGTTCACAAACTCACACGTAGGCAGGCATGCAGGGAGACATCAAGAAAAATGATGTAAATCTTAAAGACAAAAGGCTAACTAGAAAATTGAACAAATTTAGTATTTTGCACAACTATGTAAAACTAGAAGGTTAAAAACTATGGCACAAATAGGCAGCCAAAAAGACTGGGGCAGCATTAGAAAATACACAACTAGAGTTGATGAGCCGGCTCGGTGGGTGAGGAGCACTTGTCATATAAGCGTGACAACCGAGTTAGACTCACAGCCTATGTGAACCCATGGTGAAAAGAGAACCCCTGAAAGTCATTCTCTCACCTCCACACAAGCACCATGGCACACATAAGTGCACATGTACATAGGCATGCACACACACAATATAAAAATAATATAAAAACTCAAGGAAAAACCACAAACGTATCAAACTGACATTTATCGCCATGTTTGGCTTAGCACAGTAGAACAGCTGTACTGGCTAGTTTTGTGTCAACTTGACACAGCTGGGTTATCACAGAGAAAGGAGCTTCAATTGGGGAAATGCTTCCATGAGATCCAACTGTGGGGTATTTTCTCAATTAGTGATCAAGGGGGAAACGCCCCTTGTGGGTGGGACCATCTCTGGGCTGGCAGTCTTGGGTTCTATAAGAAAGCAGGCTGAGCAAGCCAGGGGAAGCAAGCTAGTAAAGAACATCCCTCCATGGCCTCTGCATCAGCTCCTGCTTCCTGACCTGCTTGAGTTCCAGTCTTGACTTCCTTGAATAGCTGTATGGAAGTGTAAGCCGAATAAACCCTTTCCTCCCCAACTTGCTTCTTGGTCATGATGTTTGTGCAGGAATAGAAACCCTGACTAAGATAAATTGGTACCAGCAGAGTGGGGTATTCCTGTGACAACCTGACCATGTTTTGGGGAGGACTGTGGAAGGACTTTGGAACTTTGGGCGAGAAGATCCATTCAGTGTTAAGAGCTTTGTCAGATGTTGTGTAGGAGCTTGGAAGATAATGTTGAGAACAGTGCAGAAGATGGAGGCCTGGCTTGTGAAATTTCAGAGGGAAAATTAAAGACTTTTTTCAGGGCCAACACTAGTTTGATTGTGAAGATTCTGTGGTTCTGGTTAGCTGGGGCTGAAGAGTCAGCTGTGATTAACAAGATACCAGAACTACTAAAGCAAAACCTTTGCATTACTGGAACTATTGATGCTGGTTAGCTGGAGCTAAGAAATTAGCGGTGATTAAGAACAGACCATCATCATTGAGGTGACATCTTCTGTGAAGTGTTTTCTGAAAGCACAAGGAGGCTGTGTTCCAGAGATAGACATGGTTGTACCTTGTGCTGTGGCTGGACTTGGTAATGTGTAAGAGTTACCTAGGTGGTACTGGTTTTGAAGGCATGAAGGGGTCATGCAGAGCAGCTGAGGCCACGGAAGCACTGTGAGAGGCCATGAAGGCCACTGGTAAAGGTGCAGCCTCAGTTGCAATTGATGGCCCAGGATTGAAGGGGTCATGCAAAGGAGTTGAGGCTTAGCACCTATGAGAGGTTGTTGGTGAAGCCTAGTTCCAGTGGAAGACAGCAGTGTTTTGGAGATGCCAGTACCATGAGATGACCACCAAGTACAGCAGCAGCAGTGGAGTACAGGCAGCTGGAGCCTAGAAGACAAGGTGTGTGCTACAAAGGGCATGGCTGGAGAAGTGACCCAAGCCCTTGGAGGAGCCCAGAAGATCGTGAGTTGGATCCCAGACATTGGATGGTTGGAGATTGATTTTTGCTTTTGATTGTGACTGTGCCCTGATATTTTTCCCTCTTGAAGGAAGTATTTTAGTGGATCCCACAGTTAAGAGACTTTTAATTTTAAAAAGACTTTGGATTTTAAAGGATATTGGATATTTTAAAAGGATTGAACTTTTAATATGTAAAGACTGTGGGACTTTTAAAGTTATTTAAGATCTTGGGGATGAGTAAGAACTGAGGGTTGAGGCTTACTAGTGATGTATTTGTGTGTCAAGTTGACAAGGGGTCAATTGTACTGGCTAGTTTTGTGTCAACTTGACACAGCTGGGTTATCACAGAGAAAGGAGCTTCAGTTGGGGAAATGCCTCCATGAGATCCAGCTGTGGGGTATTTTCTCAATTAGTGATCAAGGGGGAAACGCCCCTTGTGGGTGGGACCATCTCTGGGCTGGCAGTCTTGGGTTCTATAAGAGAGCAGGCTGAGCAAGCCAGGGGAAGCAAGCCAGTAAAGAACATCTCTCTATGGCTTCTGCATCAGCTCCTGCTTCCTGACCTGCTTGAGTTCCAGTCCTGACTTCCTTGGTGATGAACAGCTGTATGGAAGTGTAAGCCGAGTAAACCCTTTCCTCCCCAACTTGTTTCTTGGTCATGATATTTGTGCAGGAATAGAAACCCTGACTAAGACAACAGCTATATTCAAGCCTTATCTGATCAAATGAGAAGCAAGTTAACAAGACCATATAACTCACTGCTTAGTGGGGATTTCCACTGAAAATTACTACAAGCTTCTCAAAGAACCACCTCAGAGAGCTAACAAGGTGATAATGACCTGGTATTTCTTTGTAAAAAAAAAAAATACTGTATATTTCTACTATACTTAATATGGCATAGTTGGAAATAATATGCATGTTTGATAAATAAGAATGAGCTATTTAAATTATGTAACTGGGGCCAGGAAGATGACTCAGTGGTTAAGCGCACTTGCTGCTCTTCCAGAGGAGCTGAGTTCAGTTCCCATCCCTTACGCTGGCTGGCCCAGAGCCACCTGCAACTCCAGTTGCAGGGCATCTGCTGCTCTCTTCTGGCTGCCACAGGCGTGTACACACGGTGCACAAATACACACTCAGGACATATAAATACATAATAAAAATAAGTCTCAAAAATAAACTATTTAACTTTTAATGCAGTGAGATTAAAATAGGCATATGATAAAAGAATGGAGGTCTACATAAAATAATAGCAATTTTCTAAAAATCTTAGGTTATAAAATAGTAAGTAAAATGTAAGAAATGCATAGTCACCTTGGGGAAAAACAAGATGTTTCAAGGCAAAGGTCACATGGAATCCTCTCGGTCCCTGATCTATCTGTGACACTTGGCTTATCAGTCCCTTTCTCCAGAAGCTTCCTCGCCTACAAGACCATAGTCTATTTCCCACAGTTGAGTAACTGTTTTCTCCTACAAATAGAACCTCCCCTGTCCTGAAGGGATACACAATGCTTTCTCTTCTATTCTCCATCCTTGTACAGGAAGGGCAGCTTCACAGGCCGTGTGTTGTATCTGTTAGCTGAGTTCTAGATAGCAAGACTGAGCACAGAATGGCAGTGTTTCTATAGAGTTCCTTGGTTTTCCTATTTCCAGTGTTACAAACTCAATGCTTCTGTCCATCCGGATTTGCTCCGGGCCTCTCAGTCACCATCAACCAGGGATGTTCTCTACTCGTAACTGATAAACATCTAAGAAACAGTTATGCTGCTATTAAAGAAATGTATATAAGTATAAACATATTCTGGTTAGTTTTTTTTTTAACATGTCATAGATAAGTGTCGTTTGAAAAGAGGGTACCTCTACTGAGAAAATGTTCCCATGAGGTTGTCCTATGCACTAGCCTGTGGAACATTTTCACATTGTTGTGATTAATGGTAGATGTGTGCCCACTCCACTGTTGGTAGTGCCAACCTGGGGCAAGTCATTCTGAGTTGTATAAGAAAGTCCACTGAACAAGGACACCAGTAAGCAGCATCTTCTATGGCTTCTGCCTCCAGGTTCCGATCCTGGCCCTGACTTCTTTCAGCCATGAGGTGATCTGAGAGTTATAAGGTGAAATAAACCCTTTCCTCCCCCAAGTTACCTTTGGTCATAGTGTTAATCACAGCACAGAAACTAAGACTGTATATATTAC
This sequence comes from Mus minutoides, assembly GCA_902729485.2. Lineage (NCBI taxonomy): Eukaryota > Metazoa > Chordata > Mammalia > Rodentia > Muridae > Mus > Mus minutoides. Next base: position 88,599 of record LR750497.1, read on the forward strand.
TATTATATAAATGGAATGCTAACATTACTTTCAATGTTCTATGCAGGTGATATCATCAAGACATCAATCTTTAAATACAGACATAATGATGTTTATATTAGATACAACAAAAGACACTGCATTAAACAGTCATGACGAATGAAAATGTTAACGCTTTCCCATGAGTAAACTGTATGGCTACGGATGTGACAAACTCCAACTCCAGTCAAGGCTGGTGGCTTTGACAGTCTCTCCACAGGGGTGTTATTTTTATCAAGCTCAGACATTTTTCAGTTAGCGCCTGATGTTTTCTCTGGGGTTCAATGGGCTTCAGTGGCCAGAATACAGGCGGTGGGCTCAAAACTATGCCTTGAATCTTGGCGTCAAGAGCTGTGTCCAGCAACTCAGTCAGAGGCACCCATGAATGACTTACCAATGACATGTGACTTAAAGGGTCATGTTTATTATATAACTAAGCCAGAGGTTAGAGAAATGTGCTTATGAACTCAACTGCTGTGTTACATAACAGAAGGTACGGGTGATCTTAAAGATTCTTTTGGAGCCGGGCAGTGGTGGTGCACGCCTTTAATCCCAGCACTCGGGAGGCAGAGACAGGCAGATTTCTGAGTTCGAGGCCAGCCCGGTCTACAAAGTGAGTTCCAGGACACCCAAGGCTATACAGAGAAACCCTGTCTTGAAAAAAACCAAAAAAAAAAAAAAAAAAAGAATCTTTTGGATTACAAGATATGAAATTGCATTCAATGGAGCCTTAAAGTTGCACACACTTCTTTATATCCAGATTCTCTGCAAGTGGTCGTCATCCTGTTGCTCACAATGACCAGGTGTACTGTTTTGGGAAGGCCATCATTACTGGATGTCTTATAGCATGCGCCACCACTGTAACTTGGCTGTGGGGCTGGATGGAGAAGAAGGAGGGCACAGTGTGAAGGAACTGAGGCAGATTAAACTAAGGAGTCTGTACAATAAGGATGAAGAGAGGAGACAGGATAAGACTTCCGGTAGGGTGAGGAGCATTTCATGGGCTGCTGCAAGGAATTCCAAAGCAAATAGGTTCTTGCCTCTTTGCCAGGCTTCTACCATCTGGTGAGGACCAAGAGCACTCAGGAGTATGAGAATCGTGGGCAAACAAAGGTCTTGTGCATTTCCACGAGGCCCCTCAGCTCCCAGTTGCCCTAGTCCTAGCAAGGAAGGTTGACGATTTGCAGGATGGTTAGGAGGTGGGCACAACAGAGGGTTTGAGATGTTGAGGCACCAGTGAGAGTTTAGCTTGTGTTAAAACAGAGGCAGGGGGATCACTAGCTTCCCAATGACTGGATCAGGAAACAGGCTTAGGCGGAAGCACTAAGCCAGACACTTTGCTGTGTGGCTGGAACTGAACAGTGTCACCCTCTCTAAGCTGAGCTGAGCAGGAATAGGATGGGCACCAGCATGCGACTCAGCTGTCCTAATCCCAGACATTTGTTCCATGCCCTAAGAAGTTCTAAGGGATCTAAAAAGCAAATGGCACAGGAGGTTCATTAGGAAATTAGTCTTACAATGGGAGGGATGACTTCTTAACTGAAGACAGGCTTCCTCCATAGCTGATGTGCTACGCCCAGATAAATCACTGTACCCGTTTCCTGTTAGAGCCCAGGGTAACAATTTGTCAGGACAGCAATGGTGTGTTATATGGCCACATATCAGGGCCGACACATCTTAGCACTGAGTGTCAGGGAGAAAGATCCATTTTTTTCTTCTTCTTCTTCTCTGCAAAGGGTGTTAGATTTTTTTTTTTTTTTTGGTTTAGTCTAGTAACTACTTATGTAAAGATAGCATCTCTATGCTTTTGACCCAGGCTAGCCCTGGGTTCTATTTCCAGGAACCTTTTATCATTTCTAGAGAAGAAAAACAAACGGAGTAGGGATGGAGAAGGGATGTTTGGTTACTCAGTCAGACATAATAAAAGAAACAATTTAGATGTAGTGAAAACTTACATAGACTTGCATACCACCCCTCCAAAAAGGAGAAAACACTAAAAAACCTCAAGAATACAGAAAGCATTAAAATAAAGGATGATATATATACATATATATGTATGTATATATACGTACACATATATATATACACATATACACACACACATATATATATACATACATATATTATATATTATATTATATATATGCATGCTACAAACACTGCTGGGTCCCTGAACAGGTTTGATTTTCAGCACCAACAATGAGGGAATAAGCAAACACATACGTTGCTGTAATTAAGTAAAAACTAGAGCCCACCTGCCTCAGGAGGATACTAAAACACAAAACAGGGCACAGTAAAACAATCTGTAGCAGTGAAAACTATGGGTATGTGTGCCATCAATCTCACAAATGCTGAACTAAAAGGAAGGTATCAAGTGATTCTAACCAAAGTTTTAAACTACGTGTACATGCTTAACCTGTAAGGACAGCGAGGAAAAACCCCAAAGAGGCTACTTAACATGGGTTACTTTTGGGTGAAAATGGAGAAAACAAAGCCACCAGCAATGTTGGATTCTTAAGATGACGATGATGGTGATGATAACTGAGTTACTATTCTTATTTAAGTCATATATAGATAGAGAGATAGATACTATATATGCAAATATTCTATATTAAACTGTCTTTGACTTGTAAAACTATAAGAAATACTGAACCAAGCATGCAAGGAGAAAAAGAAAAAAAAAACAATTCTTAATTTCTTTAAATTTAAATTACCAATTTTGTGGAAGAAATGTGGCTTATAGATTCTGAAATAAATAAATGAAAAAAAAAAGTCAAACCACAAATAAACCCAGTAAGGGGTCAACAAGAGAAATTACTGATTGCCTTTGAGCCATTATTCCTGAACAATAAAGAGACGGACAACATGAGAGGGGGAGGGGAGGGGCAGAGAGGACACAGGTGGCTGCTTGAGAACCTTCCCATCTAAGAGGCAGCTCAGGAGCAGAAAAAAAGTGGTTCTAGTACGAGAGAAAAGACAGTGGCGAAACACAAGGCCTACTATGCCAAAAGTACAGTAAAGCGAGGAAAAGTGGAGAAAAACTTAGGCTATCAGAGTTAAAGGGCAGGCTAGCAGTCTACCTGCAAAGCACTACTACTCCTTCCTCACTAGTGATTGTAAGTCCCAGTCGATATTGTCCAAAGACTCTAGGCCAACTGTCAACCTGGAATTCCACACCTTGTTGACACTCAGAGCTGGTTCAGATTACAAACACAGGGTTCACCACCAACAAAGCCTGTCTTTCAGCATGGCTCGGTCACAGAAGGGTCAAATAGAGAAACAGGAAAAATGAATCTACGTGGAAGGCAGGCAGGTAAGAAAAGAAACGAAAAGAAGTGCCCTGGTAAATGTAATTAGCACGCACAGATAATAAGACCCGTTATTTGTTTTGTTTTAAAAGTCTTAACAGAAATCTGGGACCACTGCCAACCTATATTATGTTACATATAGGGCATGTAATTTTAGATTTTCTGGGAGTCATATTAACATAGTAAAAAGAAACAGGTGGAACTATGGATGATGTTTCAGCCAAATTAATGTATAAAATTGTGCCATTTTACTATGTAGCCAATATACAACTTATTAATGTGGTATTATATTTTTAAAAATTAAATCTTTAGCCTGTTGTATATTTTACACTGAACAGACCAGCTCTACCAAATGCTAAATTTTCATTGCAAATATCTGATGTATATTTAGAGTTCATAAAGATTATACTTTAACCCAGATTATTCTATAAACATTTAAGAATTTTACAATAATGAAATCTTTTCAGTTTTGACCCAAACTGAAAAAAATCTATGCTTTTACGTGCCCATTAAACTCTTTTGGCTACCACAGAAAACAAAGGGGTGGGGTGGAGAACAACTGGCCTGGGTGTCTCTGTGCTGTTACAATCTCAGGAGGCAGGGACGGGAGAATGGCTTAGAATTCAATCAGCCAGGGGCCTGGCATTGATTTGGAAGATAACAGGCACCAAAAATATTTTCTGACTCTCTTACAGTAAGATGTGATGATTGTTATTTAAAAATTTCATGTCTATGAACATTTGAATCGGGAAGGTAAATGGAATCAAGCTGGTTGGTAAGCAGAAGAGAAAGAAACAAATCGAGATCGCGGGATAAACAGAAAACACACACCGTGCCATTAGAGAAAGTCCAGGATGTAAGGAGCCACAATGCGGGCAAACAAAGGACACCCACTGGGAAAATTTTACAGCAGATGACCGATTAATACTAGGAATGGAGATATGAGCAAACTGTGAAAGCATAACACATACAGGAAGAACACACCACAAACTCACGGCAGCAGTTACCTCTAGAGACGGCGCAGAGCCAGTGGGACAAAGGGATTCTCAAAGGAAAATTTCTCCGTATGTGCTTACTTTTTAAGAAGGTGGATCTGAAGCAAATAGATAAAAATATTCTAATTTGTCCAATCTGGGCAGCAGATAGATAAGTATGTTCTGTCATTTCCTGGATTCCTGTTTTAAAATGTTTCTAAATTAAAAAAAAAACTGCTGCTCATATTGAGAAGAAAAATTAAAGACAATTTTGCTGTATTAAGCCCCATTTAATCACGCTATGCTCTTCCCCGACAATTTCCCTGATGACAGCCAGCATTTTCTGTATTTCTTCCATGTGCTAAGCAGTCTGTTTTTCTGTTCATTTCTTCACTTAGGAAAGGAAGGACCTGGATTTAGAATTCCTCTTCAGCTAGGATATGTGGCCAACTTCAGTCATCAGTAAGAGTTCTCAAAAGATATCTGGGTTCTGTCCTATAGTTACTCAAGGACACTGCAGAGAACACACAGTGTGTTCCCCAAGTCCTTCTAGCAGAAAAAAGAGAAGAGGGGAGGGGAGGGGAAGGGAAGGGAAGGGAGGGGAGGAAGAGATCTGGTGTTTCTAGTCCATAGCACACCCATCTAACAGGTATCGCTGAGCCGCTGAGCTTCACTGAGAACAAGCAGGAGCAACTATTCTGTTAGTGAACTATTTTGCCTACCAAAGTCAGCAGGGCTGAGGAGATGAGGAAATCCTTTTTTACTTTGCCATTTGTTTGGGAACTGCTGTAGATGGCATCATATTGAAGATCTGTGATTCAGAGAAAGCTCCCGAGGGCGTGGCAAGAAGCCACAGAAAATAAGACCTGTACTTCCTGGTTCTGGATCATGGGGCATGCAGAAGAGGAAGGCTCAGAAAGCTCATCAGGGAGTCCACACGCAAGAGCGTGTGTGTGTGTGTGTGTGTGTGTGTGTGTGTGTGTGTGTGTGTATGTGTGTTTGTGTTGTGGTATGTGTGGTGTGTGTGTGTGTGTGTGTGTGTGTGTACGCACATGTGCATACAGACACCCAGGATGCTGTCGATTGATTTGGGTGTCTTTCTGTATTGTTCTCATCTCATTTTTAGAGAGCAGTTTTCTCACTTAACCTAGGGTTCAACTAATGACTAGACAGGCCTCCACAGCAGCCTCTGCTTCTCGCAGCACTGGGATTACCAGTCCATGCTTCCAAATTGGCCTTTTACAGGACCAGTAAGCACCAGAACACAGGTTCTCATGCTTGAACAGCAAGCACTTCCCACACTGGGTCACCTTCCCAACTCTGGTCAGATCTGTTTCAAACATCTCCTGTCAATGAGGAGACATAAGAGTAGCAAGAGGCCATTGGTCACTTCTTTTCACCTACACAGTATACAGATGACTCATCTCCAATTTGCTAGTCAATAACTTTAAAGAGTATTTCATCATTCCAAATTTCTTTAACAATTAATTTGCCGTTTTGTTTTAAATCCAAAGCTGGGGCTGGGGATCAGAATAACAGTGATCTTGGTTGCAGATGAAAACCTTTCTGGAGCCTTAAAATTCAAATAACTCATCCATGAAGAGAAAAAGCTGATATGTGCCCATCTCTGACCTGGTCCTCCTAATATTTACACATAAAGTAATTGATGGACACAAGATCAGTTTTTCTCCACAAATGATGGGACCACCCATAAAACTGGTAGAAAATGTCTCCAATAACAGGGAATTCCTGAAACTGAAATGTCTTCTATGATATAAAATACACTGACATTTTCTTCAAAGCCACAAGGCTTTATGTTTAATGTTATTGTAGTTGTTTTTGTTTATTCTGTAGCTCCAAGTCTGAGACTCCTCCAAACTGTACTGCATTTGGTTCTTCAGTGTGCCTGTGTGTGCGCGCACTCATGCATACACGTGCGTGTACCTGTGTGTGTTGGGGGGAGTGTGGTGTACCCTCAGGGGCTGGTCCTTGCCTTTCCTCTGGTTTGAGTCAGAATTCTTTGTTTGCTGCCACCTATGCCCAGCTCCTAGGGATTCTCCTGTTTCTGCCTCCATCTCCCTGTAGGAACACCAGGATTGCAGGCACACAATGCTATGCTTGGCTTTACCTAGGTCCTGGGGATCTGAACTCTGGTGCTCATAGAGAAAGCAGTTTAAAACAGAGCTGTCTTCCCAGATCTAAACTGGACTGCTTTGTAAGGTCCTCTTTAGGTATTCAACTTGGAACAAGGGGATCATTGTTGCAGGCTATTGATAAGTCTGAGATTGTGTCATTTACTGGAACAAAACCTGTTTCTAATTGTGGTGTGGCTCACCCCTTAGCATACACCTTTAATCTCTCCGGTTGGAATACAGACATATCCTTAGTAAACATCTTTAATCCCAAAGAATGAAGGTAAAGTAAGTTTGTAGAAAGAAGCAACATGTTTGAAAGTGATGTCTAATTGAGTGGCAGACAAAGTGATGAGTCAGGGAAAGATTTGACAGATCAGGATCTGCCCAACTCTCACGAGAGAGGAAAGAGGCAACATAAAAGGAAACAGTGTGGAGGGAGGGAAGAAAGGAGGCGGCTTTACTGGAACAGTTGTACATAGACAAGTTTCAGAGAGAGAACAATCTAGACACAAGTGAAGACAGAATGAGCCAGAGAATGAGGAAGATCCAGAAGATTAGAACCTATTGCCAGAGTTAGTATGAGGAACAGTTCAGGAGAAGTCGAGAGAATGAATCAGTCAGCATGGAGAGGCATTTGGGCCAGAACAGCTGAGTTCTGGGCCAGAATAGCCTGCAAGAGTTCAGAAAGAACTAGAAAGGGTGAGCATATTCAGCAGTAAATCTCAGAGGCTGGAAACAGTCTAGGTCTAGATTTGATTGTACAGAGGCTAGAAGCTTCCAGGACTAGGCCTAGGTTAGCAGACTGAGGCTGTAAGCCTCAGAGACAACAGTTACATCAGGTGAATAAAAGCAACTGCTATCACATTCACATTATTAACAATCAAACCTACATCAAATTCTCTGTTATCTCCTCCTGTGCCTGGCTTATCAACTTCAACTACCCATAGCGATGAAGATGACAGCAGCCTATCTTCCCCAAATGTCTTGTTAAGAAAAAAAAATTGAGAAAGGAGTCTGTTTATCTGTTTAGAAGCCTAGAAGAATTCAAATAAACACCGGTTTTCTTGGCTGTATTTGGAGGTAAAACCATTTTATAAGAAACCAAACAAACGACAATCAAAGATGAACCAAAATCCTCCATGTGTGCATAGTGTATCTTCATTGGTTTAAATATATATGATCCCACACGAAACAATGTTATACCATTTTCATCTGTGGTCAAAGTTAGCTTTTTGGATGTGTTCTGGTTTTGTATGTATAGGATAATGAAGAATGCTTCTGGTTAAATCAGAAATCTGTATTCTAGTCTAGCTCACAGAATGCTGTCTGAGTATGCATTTCTTCACTAGTACATCTAAGAGAGACATGTGTTTTCACCTGACTTAGCTGCTCACTTACTGATTACACTGCAGAAAAGTCCTACACATTATAGGGGCACTAGGCTTGTGGGAAAGGTTGAGGGAGGCAGAACAGAGTGATAATAGGAATGTAAATAATAAATAGTAATAGTAGCAATCATAAAGTCCAAAGCAATGACCAGATGGCTTAGCTCTCAGTGCCATCTAACGAGGCTGGGAAGACAGTGCTATAGCCATTTTGTATGAAAATCCGAGGCCAGAGAGGATAAATATATCTTGTTCAAGATATACTGATTTCTATTGGGGATCTAGCTGGCACATGACAATAGCAAAGAGCTCTCAGTTTGGAAAACGGTTCGAATGTAGTCTACCCAGAACACATGATATATCACGGATGATTCTGTCTGTCCTCCATGCACAAATTACTTAAAATAATAACCAATAGTTCCCCGTTAAGCATATATGTTGAGGTATACATAATTTTGTTTTTTTTTTTTTTGTTTTTTTTTGAGACTTCCAGGCTGGCCTTGAACTTCTGACTATCCTGGTTCCACCTTCTAAATGCTCAGATTTAATGATCGTCTACACAGATAATAAGCTTTTCTTTTTAAAAACCTCATAATGATGGCTAAAGGAAAAAGCAGTAAATAATCACATCTTGTTTGCATTTTTGAGGCAGGCCCTCCTATATCCCAAGCTGGCTTTGAACTCTGATGCGGCTGAGGATGACATTGAACTTTTAACCCTTCTGCTACCATTTCCAGAGTGCTGGGATTACATGCGTGCCACCATGTCTAGTTTAAGCAATGGTGGGGACTGAACACAAGGCTTCCTGCAGCTAGGTGAGCCATCTACTGACTGCGCCCAGATATGAACCAAGTCTAGGAAAAGAGTAAGTAGTTAGGATATTCCACAGATTTTTTAAAAGACCAATCAGCTAGCTATGATAAAATCTATGCATGGCTGCTAAAGGAGTATTATAAGATTGAACGTGTCATTGGGAGGTGATAAAGCAAAACCAGACTGAAGCACAGCTTTAAGAAGTCTACATATTGAGTACACACAGAACCGGATGGAGAAAGAGGACCGTTTTGTTGGGGGCTTTGTTGTTGTTTTGTGAGAAATAGTTTTAATGACCCCCCACGCCCCTGCCCAGTAGGGCTTGAGTTTGATACCCTCATGTGTCTGACTCCAGAGTGCTGGTACTATAAGTGGGTGCCACCATGCTCATTCAGAGGCAGTCTTTAAAACATTTGACCACCTCAAGGCTTTAGTATATTTCCCATGAAAATGACAAACAAGGTCTATTATTCATGACTACTACAGAATTCAAGTAATTGTGCCTGAAAAGAATGATTGGAAGGAGGAGGAGGAGGAGGAGGAGGAGCAGCAGCAGCAGCAGCAGCAGTAGCAGCAGCAGCAGCGTCTGAGGCCTGCAAGATGGTGCAGTGGGCAAAAGTGTTTAACTGGCTAGCCCTGGAGCCCATGTAAAGGCAAAGAGAGAGAGAATCAACTCCACAAAGTTGTTCTCTAACATCCAAACACTATTGTGGTGTGTACCCATAATAACTACATTAGTAAATTTTAAAAAAGTTTTTTTTTAAGTACAAATTACACCTCAAAAGTAAAGACAAAAAACAAACAAACACATTTCAGTATAAAGTATGTATTTCTCTGTAGGGAGGGTCAAATAATAACATGATTTGAATGCAATATTACTTTTGTCTATTTTTAAATTTATGTTTGTTATTAATGCAATGACAATCCAGAATAAAAATCCATCCAGTTCTATATCTGACAGATTTTTCAGAGATTAACCTATTTCGTTATTTGATGCATTCTTAAAACAAAAATACCTTTCTATTTTCTAAATCTGACATCTAAGTAATGATGGTTTAATATTTACGCTGTAATCTCTGACACAATAATCAAGTGTATTTTCATGTTTTTAGCCATAGAGGAACACCTCTATTACCACCTATAACAAATTAAGGAACGAACAGTGTATCTTGAGCATGCAAAATTGAACGTTTTATTGTGGAATATGAGAAAATATAGAGACAAAGAAATCAATTCTCTGGTGGGGAAATTTTGTGTGTGTGTGTGTGTGTGTGTGTGTGTGTGTGTGTGTGTGCGCGCGCGCGCGTGCATGCGTGCACACATGCATGCACACATGCGTGCACATAGAAATGATGACAACAGCCTGTATTTCAATAAAGCTAATATTTCAAATGAATGAGCAATAACTTATCTATATAACTTATTTAATTCTTTAGGTACCTTAGTTTAAATTTTAAAAGCTGAACTTATTAGAAATAAATGGATGTGAGAAATTTGATGGTATAGTGGTTAAAAGAAACACAAATATGGGTTAGAATGTTGGTCTTCTAACTTTCTAGCTGTGTGACCGAGAGGAGTGACCCTCAGCTCACAGAATCCCAACATTCCCTCCCCATGGTTGAGACCACAGGCTCTGGAGCCTCTAGAGCTGAATTTGCAGTTCACAAGGGCCTTGGGAAAGTGTCAGGGGCTGGTGCTTCAGTGTGTAAGATGAAGATGAGTGGACCTGATTGGGTGGATGGGGGAATTAAGGTTAGAAAGTAATGTGAAGTCCCCAGAATGTCGCCCCACTGACAGTAAACGTGTGTTGTTCATGAAACTGCAGTATAGCACGCGCTCTATGCATTTATTTCTCATAACAAAGCTTCACTTAACTAAAGAGCCCAAGAGCATAAAACCCACAGCTCAAACCTGGTACAGCCAGGCCTTTAATACTGTTAGTTATTTAAATCTGAACAATACTATAGATGCCTATGTTCATTACTGATTATCAATTCCATTTTGAAGATGGAAGCCATTTTCTCTATTTCCCTACTTCTGAATGTAAGGGTCACTTGCTGTATGTGTGGTCATGCATGATTTTCTCTTGGGCATACCTACAAGGCTGCTCCTGAGCACGCTCATAAGATGTAAGAAGACAGGACTCCGTAAATACCTTCACCAGAAACTACAGTGGGATTTGAATGAATTCTTTCGAGACAATGAAATGTGCAATAAATAAGTTGCTAGTGGAAGGATAAAAAAAATTCAACATTTTGATTTGGTTTATCTTCAACACTGATTTTTAAATTACTCAGGAGAGCAACATCGTATTTCAGCAAATCAGGTACTGTGAAAGCAGACGCCGTCAATGGCATTTATTTTAGACACCATTGCCAAATTGCACCCTACAGGAAAGTGGAATATATTTAACTTTTGTGTCAACAAACATGGCATTTTAGGGGAGAAATATAGAGGGGAGAAGGTTATTTACCTGATTTGCTAAAGGAATTTTAATATTATATAGAGCTATATTTTGAAATTCCCTTCTGTGAGAAAAATCAACCAGAGAAGAGCATCCATGATTAAAGCTTAAATGCTGTTGCAACAGTATATTTGTGATTTGGTTACTGAACATCCACCCCTAAATGCAGCTCATCTGTCGTCTACTGTGAGAACTGCTTGCTCCCTGTCTGCCATAGCTGTCAATAATGGGAAGCCCGAGGCCAGTGACAAGCCCATTATTTCATTATGATTCTCTTAATAATTAAAGATTTTATCATTTTAATGATGTCCATGTTTGACTCTTCTACCCATGCCAGCACCATGCTAACTTCTCTCATGACCTCAAGGATGTGAGGCCCACACCCAGTACCACATTAAGTGTTCTCACCATCCCCATGAATTCCCAGTGAGGTAGAACATATTGTCATCCTGGCTTTATACACGAGGAAACAGTCCTAGAAAGCGACCATGAGAAAGACACTGAGGAGGGGGTAGGTAGACTGCACCAAACCATCAGGCCAGTAAACAGTGAATACAATCATCATATCAGACGACCGCCCCACGCCCCGCCGCCAAACTCTGAAATGATTAACAACTATTTTCCTCCTTTAAAAACAGCTAATAGATCCACATGAATAGCATGTCTGTTAAAGTGCTATAGGGAAATAAGAGATTTCATGGCTCAGTAAAATTAGAAGGATTACAAAATAAAGTTAATTTAAAGACATAATCACAAGAAACGCGTTGATTGAGATAGTTGGTGCTACACAAGAACATTTAAAAAGTATGAGGGCAGGGTTAGTAAGATAGCTCAGGAGTGAGGGCATCTGCCATCAAGCCTGACAACCCGAGCTGGTGGCAAATGTCCAAGAACCACATACCTGGTAAAGAGCTGGCATTCTGAATTCATAAAGAAGTCTTACAAGTCAATACAATGACAAACACCTCTGCTGCCTATTTTTTCTTTCTGTCACCTGACACGAGCTATGTGGGCAGAGGAACCCTTAAGTGAGAAGTTGCCTCCCTAAGACTGTTCGACAGACAACTCTGTGGGGTACGGTGTATTGATTAATAACTGATGTGGGAGAACACAGCCCGCTGTTGGTGGTGCAACGCCTGGGCAGGTAGTCTTGTGATGTATGAAAAGGCGAACCGAGCAAGCAAACCAGTAAGCGGCGGTCTCAGCTTCAGTCCCCGCCTTGAGTTCCTGTCTTGGCTTCCTCTGATGAAGGACTGTGACCTGTAAGCCAAATAACCTTCCCCAAAGTTGCTTTGGGTTATGGTGTTTTATCATAGCCATAAAAAGCATACTAAGTTACAATCCAATTTGATAACGGACAAAAAATATCTGACCAGGCATTACTGTTCAGAAGTAGAGGACTATCATGTACAAGGGCCTGGTTTTGATCTGCAGCACTACACACACACACACACACACACACACACACACACAAACATATGGAAAGATCCTCATCATCTCTGGCAACAAAAGTATAAATTAAAGTTCATCAAACTGTCCGTAAGTAAACATCCCACAGTACAAAGTATGAGCAGAAAGGAACCCTTCCTCCATTTAGAAGACAGCCTGGAAGTTTCTTAAATTATTAAGTATAAATTTTGAAAACACTCACCATTTAGTTCTATTCTTTGAAATATTGCCAAGATAAATTAAAAGTATGCATTCATGCAGTGACATGTACAAGTATATGCAGATTTATCTGTAGGAGACAAAAGTTGAGACAATCCTAATACATTTCAACCTTTGAAAGGATGAACAGGAAGGCAACGTACCCATACAATGAGTATTGAGAGACAGCAACACAGTCAAGTCCTGACACATGCTACCGCATACATGGACCTCAAAAATATAAACAAACCAGAGCAGCAGCCCAATGATGATATAGGTGGTTACATTTTCTTTTTAAGGCTGTCTTCTTGAGCTTTGAAACTGGATAATGGGAATGACTGCACAGCTCTGTAATTTATTGGAAATCACTGAGTCGGGCACTCCAGATGAATTGACTCTATAGCAAGGATACCATTCTCAATAAATCTTTGTATAAGGAATTTGTAATATTTCAGTAGTGGGAAATCATGCTTTTGTAAGTCAGATTATTTGAAAAAAAACCAGATCTTATCAATTTCGGACAGATACATATCTCTAATTTCTAGATATTTTAAAGACTTACTAGTTTTTGGCTATGTGTATATATCCGAGTATGTGCATATTGTGTGCAGATGCCCATAGAGGCCAGACGAAGGCACCAGTCACATTGGAGCAGGAGGCAGTTGTGAGGTGCCAGTCATGGGTGCTGGAAAGCAAACTCAGGTTCTCTACAAGAACAGTTATCTTTTTTATTGGTTATTTTATTTATTTCAAATGTTATCCCCTTTCCCAGTTTCCCTTCCACAAGTCCCCTATCCCCTGCTCCCTCACCACTGCCTCTATGAGGGTGCTCCCTACCCACCCACTCCTGCCTCAGCAGCCAGCATTCCCCTATCCTGGGTCATCAAGCCTCCACAGCACCAAGAGGCTGCCCTCCCAGTGAAGCCAGATAAAGTAATCCTCTGCTACATATCCAGCAGGAGGCATGGGTACCCCCTGTATACTCTTTGGTTGGTAGTTTAGTCTCTGGGAGCTTTAGGGGTTCTGGTTTGTTGATATTGTTCTTCCTATGAGGCTGCAAACCCCTCCAGCTCCTACAGTTTTTTCCCTAACTTCTCCGTTGGAATTCCCACACTCAGTCCAATGTTTGGTTCAGTGGTTAAGAGTACTGACTGCTCTTTCAGAGGTCCTGAGTTCAATTCTCACCAACCACATGGTGGCTCACAACCATCTGTAATGGGATATGATGCTCTTTTCTGGTGTGTCTGAAGACAGTATATATATATATATATACCTTAACTGCTGAACAGCCCCTAGAGTGAATTTTTTTACTTGAGCCTGTTTTTCCTATAACATTTATCTTCTCTATAAAGACATGTAAGATACTCTCTTTTTAAGATAGCAAACCTCTTTCAATGCTATCTGATACAAATATTTTTCCTGTTTTTCCACAATTTTTTAATAATTTCCGCCACATTGAAATATTTATTTATGCAGCTAAATTTATCCACACTTCCATCTACAGTCTCCATCTTTGGTGTTATAACAAGAGACAGTCTTTTGGACAGTACACTTGAAACCTTGAGTACTGTTGATTATGCTGCTCTCACGCCCAGCCCAATGCTATCAGAGCCTTCCATTAATGAAAATCATCATCAAGAACAACAATCCTCCAAAACTCCAAAACAAACAAAAAATAAACTCAATTAAACTAGTTGTCCATCCTTCCAACCCAGGGTGTTCCTAGCACTGCAACAGAACACCAGCTGCAGCCTCCTGTCCCTCCTGACTTCCCTTCCCCCACTCAACCTTGGAAGCCCAGCTTCCACACCAGCAGGCGTTCCCTGTGAACACTCCAGCCTAGCAGGCCAGTAAAACCAGTGACACACAGCCATCACACTCTCCTTAAAATCCAGACAAGAATCAGAAACCGGGGAAAAAACCACCCACCCGGCAAAGACAAACCCAGAAATAAGCCCCTAGAGCTATAATCACCCCCTACCCAGATGCCTAGGTGCACACCAGTGTGAGAAGACAGTCAGCAACAGCCAGCCAACATGTCTCCACCAGAGCCCAGCTCTCCTACCACAGCAGACCCTGGATATTCCCACACAGCTGAAGCACAGGAAGATGATAGAGGTGCTTATAGAGGAAATGAATAAAGCCTTTAAAGAAATTCAAGAAAACACAAATAACTGGAGGAAGTGAATACATCCCTCAAAGAAAGTCAGGAAAAAAACAAACAGTTGAAGGACGTAAGTAAAAATGTTCAAGACCTGAAAATGGAAATAGAAGCAATAAAGAAATCATAAACTGAGGGAATCCTGGAAGGAAACATTTAGGAATTTGAAGAGGAACTACAGAAGCAAGTTTTACCAACAGAATAAGAGAGATGGAAAAGAGAATCTCAGGCATTGGAGATACTACAGAAGAAATGGAAACATTAGTCAAAGAAACAGTTAAATCTAACCCCCCCCCAAAAAAACCCCAAAATACAACAATAAAAACAAAAAACAAAAAACAAATCCTGACACAAAACAGGAAAGCTGGGACACTATGAATAGTCTTTTCCAAACCTAAGACTAGGAATAGAGGAAAGAGAAGAATCACAGATCAAAGGCCCAGAAAATATTTTCAATAAAATCATAGAAAGAAAATTTCCTAACCTAACGAAGGAGATGCTTATAAAGAAGTATTCAGAACACCAAATAGATTGGAATAGAAAAGAAAGTTCTGTCATCACATTATAATCAAAACCATAAACATATAGAACACAGGAAGAATATTAAAACCTGCAAGGGAAAAACAGCAAGTAACATATAAGGCCAGACCTATTTACATTACACCTGACGTCTTGATATTCATTGAGATTAAGACTCAAGAAGCCAGAAGGGCCTGGACAGATGTCCTGAAGTCTCTAAGAGACCACAAATACCAGCCCAGACTTCTATACCCAGCAAAACTTTCAATCTGTATAGATAGAGAAAATAAGGTATTTCATGATAAAGTCAAATTTGAACAGTATTTACCTACAAAAATATAACCCTGTAGAAGGTGCTAGAAGAAAAACTCCAATGTAAGGAAAATAAATATACCCATAAAAACACAGGAAATAATCTCACACCAGTAAGACCAAAAGAAGGGAAGCAGATACACACTCCCTACCACCACCACCACCACCACTGCCATCACCGCCACTACCACCATCACAAACAACAACAAAATAATAGGAATCAACAATCATTAGTCATTGATAGCTCTCAAAATCAATGATCTCAATTCTCCAATAAAGAGACACAGACTAACAGAATAGATTTGAAAACAGGATCCATCCTCCTGCTGCAACAAGAAACAAACCTCAACATCAAGGATAGACATTACCTCAGAGTAAAGGGTTGTGTAAGAGTACTTTCTTGAGCTATTCTATTGGGTTATTATATCTACCTCCCTTTCAAACTTTATCACACCCTAAAATAAACCCTTCAAACCTCCCAACACTGGGTAGGAGGAAAAGAATGTTAGAGGGGAAAGAAGGTATAGACCTCTTTATACTACTTCCTGCTGATTAGGGACATTGAGTTTCTTGGGGACAAGTCCAATCTTCATCGTCGGGCCATCTCCAATTTCTTCTGTCTCTTTGATCACAACTTGATAAATCATAGCAGCATGGGGAGCAGCAGCCTCCATGGAGGGTGTGCCCAGCCGCTCTCAGGGTTCTGGCATTTATACTCTCTCAAAAGTCCCCAGAATTACAAATGTCACACACTCCCAGAAACTATCTGCTTCTGGCAAAATCATACCCTTGCTAAAGCAAGAGAGAGATCACAACCGCTGCTGTTAAGTAGCCTCTTATTCCACACCTGAGATTAAAACAAAAATATATTCACATACATAACTGGGTTTCTTTTAAGAAACCAACATTCTCATTACATTAGAAATATATATATATATATATATATATATATATATATATATATATATATATATATATATATTAAGCAAATTTAGAAGCAAGCAGGTATAGCCATTTTAATACCTAACAAAATGGACTCTAAACCAAAACTAATCAAAAGAGATGAGGGGGGCACTTTATACTCATCAAGGGAAAAATCCACCAAGATGATATTTCAAATCTTAACATTTATGTCTCAAACACATGGGCACTCACTTTTGTAAAAAGAAACATGACTAAAACTTAAATCACATATTGATAGTGGGAGGCTTCAAGATCCAACTCTCACCAATGGACAGGTTATCTAGACAAAAACTAAACAGAGAAATATTAGAGCTAACAGATAGTACAGACCACATGTATCTGACAGATATTCACAGAACATTTCACCCAAACACAAAAGAATATATCTTCTTAGCACCTTATGGCACTTCCTCAAAAATGGACTATATACTTGGTCACAAAGCACTCCCAACAGACACAAGGAAACTGAAATAGCTTTCTTCATCCTATCAGACCACCGCAGAGTGAAGCTGAGTATCATCAACAACACAAGCAGCAAAACACTCACAAACTCATGAAAACTGAAAAAATGGCTCAAGACAGACAGACAGAGATTAAAGACATTCTGGAATTCAATGGAAATGAATACACAAAATACCCAAATGTATAAAAGCACAATAAAAGCAGTGCTGAACGGGAAATTTCATAGCATTGAATGCTTACATTAAAAACAAAATTGGAGAGATATCACACTAGCAATTTGACAGAAAACTCCAGAACAAAAATGAGCAAGCACTCCCAAGAGGAGTGGATGGTAGATATACAAAGAGAACAGTACAAAGAATCACTGAAACAGAGAGTTGGTTCTTTGAGAAAATCATCAAGATAGATAAACCCTTATCCAAACTAACTAAAGGACACAGAGAGATAATCCAAATTAATAAAATCAGAAAGGAAATGGGGACATAACAGCAGACACTAAGGAAATCCAGGCAATCCTCATAAGGACATACTTTAAAAACCTGTAATCCACAAAATTGGAAAATCTAAAAGAAAGGGATAATTTTCTTGATAGTTACCACTTCCCAAAGTCAAATCAATATCAGATAAGCAATTTAAATAGACCTACAACCTCTAAAACCCCTAGTGAAACAGAAGCAATCATTAGAAGCCTTCCCTCCCAAAAAAGCTGAGGGCTTTAGCACAAAACCAGACTTTCAAAGATGAGTGAATGCCTATATTCTTAAAATTACTCCATAAAATAGAAACAGAAGGAACATTACCCAACTCATTTTATGAAGCTACAGTTACCCGGATACCCAAACCTTACAAAGAGTAAACAAAGAAAGTTATAGGCCAATTTTCTTTATGAACATAGATGCCAAAATACCTAATAAAATACTTGAGAGAAAAAAAATGACGGAATCCAAGAACACATCAGAAAGATCATCCCCCATATCAAGGAGGTGCCATCCCAAAGAAGTATGGATGGCTTAACATAAGAAATGAGTAAATGTAATCCACCATAAACAAACTAAGGAAACAACCAACATGAGCATCTCACTAGATGCTAAAAAAGCCTTTGACAAAGTCCAACACCCCCTCATGACAAAGGTCTTGGAGAGATGAGAGATACAAAGGATAGGCCTAAACACAACGAAGGCCATCTACAGCAGGTCTACAGCCAACATCAAATTAAATGGAGAGAAATTAAAAGAAATCCCACGAAAGACAATGCTGTCTACTCTCTCAATATCTACTCAATACAGTACTTGAAGTTTTAGTTGGAGCAAAATGACAACTGATGGAGATCAAGGGGATACAAATTAAAAAGAAAGAATTCACAGCATTGTTGCTTGCAGACGATATGACGGAAGTTTATATATGAAATTATACACAAGTATACTATCTGTGTATACCACACATAGTAAGTATGCATACTATGACTGAGAACATTCCACCAGGGAACTTTTATAGCTGATTTAGAAAAAAAGTGAAGAAGAGGAAGACTTTTCTTTCTCAAGTCTCTAAATGAAAAGAGACCACTATACACCCTATATCTACTCTGTAGACATTGCCGTACTAGACAATTTCTGGAATGATATGTCAGACACAGTAATTCTAAGGATAAGGAATTAGAAACATACAAAGGATGTGAGAATGTGTTTGCTGACCAGGCCAGGACTGAATGCAGGCCTTGCTGGTAATGCTTCTGTATAGAACATCCGATCACAACATGACTGCTGATGGCATCTGTCGATGTTTGAGCAGAACAGTCTAGAACTCAGGCAGTCATTGTCCTACCCCTACCTGAGACCATGAGACTTCGCTCACTCATCACCATTACATAACAGAAAACTCAGCAGAATTTAAATCTCAGAAAGACATTAAAATATTGAGGGTTACACTGCTTAGAAGAAAATCAAACAGTAGTCATTTAAATTAGTTTAATCTCTCTCTCTCTCTCTCTCTCTCTCTCTCTCACACACACACACACACACACACGTATAAAGTTTACAAAGATGTGCCTTAAAATAATTTTTAATAATATGGGTGACATTGTGGCCTTGAAGCTGAGCATTTGGGGAGCAATCATGTTAGGATATAATAACAAGAGGCATCCAAATGCCTGGTAACAGAAAATGATCCTGATTTTTTTTCCTTGAGTCCTACCCACACTTTTTCAAGACCAGCCAGCACAAATTCAACCTGTGTTCTTATCTATCCTAGTCTTTGAATCTGAACAGCATATTCTGTAACCTATATAAGTCCAAATGTCAGTCAGCATTTTTTTTCTGGTCTGCTAATCTTATCACTTCACTGAATTAAATATAAGCCTCTGGAGAACAAACTGTGTGTCCCTCCAATATTTAAACAGTGCTAGATCTTCGGATGTTTCCACTGACTTTATGAGTACCACACCTTGCTCTGCAGAACTGGGGAGTTCATTCAATAATGTTTCCATGAAACAAGGAGCAGAGATGGCAAGGAAAACATGGTGTGAGTACTTTTAACACTGATTTTGGGTTGGGGAGATGGCTCCGTGGGTAAAGGGTTTGCCCCTCAAACTTAAGGAACTGAATCTGATCCCTGGCGCTCAGATAATAGCTAGGTGTCTGCATGTCTGTAAGCCTAGTGCTGGAGAGGCAGAGATAGTCAGTCTAGCCAAATCAATGAGCTCTAGGAGAGACCCTGACAAAAAATAAGGTGGAGAGCAATAGAGAAAGATTTCCAGCTTGGACCTCTGGATTCCACCCATGCTCCTATGCTTGTATTCCTCTCTCTCTCTCTCTCTCTCTCTCTCTCTCTCTCTCTCTGTCTGTGTGTGTGTGTGTGTGTGTGTGTGTGTGTGTCGTATACCACAATTTGATTTACAAAGCAAAACAAGTAGTTCTTTAGCTAAGAAAATACAGTGTGCAATATAGTATGCAAATTCTCAGGTTATTACCTGACCTTACAGACCTCTAAGGACTATGCATGGATTGTCTCCAATTCCTTTCCTGCATGGCTGTGTAGGCTTTCACCTGGGGATAGTGGTTTCTAATGTCAATTCCGAGGAACTCCAAGACTCCACCTGGCACTATAAGGCTTGACTCCTAGGTGGGCTGGGCCGTCACAGCCATGCAATCTGTGGCTGTGCCTACCCAGGTACCAAGACAGGTGTCTGGCTTCCAGTTATCAGTAAAAGGACTTCCTGTTAACTGAGGAGGCTTTCTCAGATATCCTGAAGACCCCCATACATACATACATACATACATACATACATACATACATACATATGAACACCACTTTGCCCCTAGTTGAAGGATTGGGTATTGGCTAACTCAATAGAGAGTCCCAGCCTTCCAGAGAAATAAAACATAAAGCCACTTTGTACCCCACTCTGTCCTTCCCTTCTTCCCCTTTAGAGATGGCTAGTGACAGAAAAATAAAGAGGAATGGCTTCACCAGCAGTGGCCCTTGAACGTTCCATCAAACCTGCTGGTGATTCAAACATTTTAATAATTCCAGGGAAAGAGTTGGCCTCCATTCCCTCTCTAGCTCATTTCTGGATAATTAGTTCCTCCGATTCTGCTAGAATTCCCAACACGTCACCAACCTCAGATACAAGGCTGCAAACAGTGACATCACTCTAGAACAACAGCACTGTAAAAACAATGCTGCCATCAAAGGACACTTGAGACAACGAGTCTCAAGTGCTCCCACTCTTCACAGGTCACGAACTTCTTCAACTACAAGGCTCTGGATTCCCTGAATCCCTCTTGTCCCCACCCATCTCCATACGAAGAGAAAGAGTTAACAACAGTGTCAAGTAAGGCCTTCGGGATTCACAGCTCCACTATAAACCAATGACTGCTTAATGAAATGTTGGCAATGAGTCTTAAGATGCTGCTCAATGAGACTAAAACAGTTCCGTGGTTACTAGATTAAAGGAGATAAAGCACATCAGACTCCACCCACCATGAGGCACAGAGTAGGCTCATGTTCTAATAGTATGATCGATTTTCTTTTAAAGAATGGAGGTGCTTGGACTGGCTCAAAGAGGAAAGACACTTGCTGTAGATTCCCACAACCCACAAGATAGGAGAGAGCCGACTACTGAAATCTGGGTGCCAGTGCCTCCCGTGAATACAATAAATAAATAAATAAATAAATAAATAAATAAATAAATTAGTTAATAAATAAATGTAATAAAATACATTAAAAAGGAGTGGGGGTGTTTATAATAAAATTCTTAGTGACGATGCATAAGGAAGCAAAAGCTTCTAAAAATTCTAAAGCTTCGATAGTTTTAAATAAAGCAACCACACAAACAGTGCACGGTCTTCGGGAGAAAACAGGGTATTAACCAAGTTTCAACTTTAATGGCCAAGATGGTTGACTTGGGTCCTTTGGGCAGGTGGCAGGAAGGTTTTTTCTTAGGACGCAATCCTCACACATCGCTTTTCTCTGGGAGGGGTAAAAAAAAAAATCTGCCCTTCCTTCACCAGTCCAATGACAAGTCGAAGCCCCACCCTGAGGGAGCTGTGTGGCCCCACGTGTGGCTGGTGACGTCCCTGCGCGGAGGGGACACAACCCACCAGGGGCAAAGGAGAGACTAAAAAGACCTCGGTTCCTTGCCTGGCCAAGCGTGAGGTCGTGGGTGGGACAGTGGCAGGGGCTTAGTGGCCCCTGACCTTGGCAGGGTCAGCGAGCTTGGCACCAGTCCCCTTCCTCGCAGCCTAACCGGGCGCTGCGCACTGCCCCGCCCGCCCTCGCGGCCGGTGATTGACACCGGAGTGGGTACATACGGGTCCGCGGCGCAGCAGGGCTGGCGTAGGGAAATATGGCTTTCCCTCTCCCGGCCTTCCGCCCGCATCGCGCTCGCCCTGGGCATGGCTCGGGGGACACTCCGGACCCCGCCTGGCTTCTCTGAGTGCTTCCACGGTTTTCGATTTTCCTGGCCCGGGAGACTCCTCTCATTGCTTTCCCTCCACCCTGAGAACAACCTGAGTTTGCCAAGAGGAAACTCCTGCGAGGGGGATGGATACCCGCCCTGGCTGCTGGCAAGAGATGGAAACCATTCCAAGCAGGAGTTGATGGAGAGGGGAGGACGTCCCTGGAGGGAAAGTAACACTCAGAGCTCCGTGCGGGGCGAGCGAGGTCAGCAACAGGCATCTGCAAAAGGAGCGGGCAGCGGCCGTGCCCAGCGCCTGAGTTATTAGGGGCATCGCCGCGTTCATCGCAGCGCAGGGGGCTTACTCCAAACACACTCTAGGGCCTGCGAGCAGGTTTTTTTCCCCCCTTCAGGACTTACCTTTCTCTTCGGCATAATGACTACGTTGGTGCAGCAAAAAAAGTAAAGCAACGTGCTGGGCCGCCTGGCACACTGCTGGATGCTGCCTGGCCGCTGCTGCTACTCCCGCAATGGGCTCGGCTAGCCCGGCCTCTCCGACCTGCACCTCCGCTTCCTCCCCTGCGCTCCACTCGCTCGCATCCCGGTCCCCCAATGGCAAGCCCTGCCAGCCAGCCGCGAGGCCCCATTGGCTAAGAGAACGTTCTAAATTCCACGAGGGCACGCCCACCCCCGTTCACCCGGTACGTGCAGTTGTAGTTTCCACTTCACTGGGAAAAAAAAAAAATTCTGCCTGGCGACTGAGCATGCCCAGTTCAACTAGTATCCTTCAGGCTGCACTATATGGGAGTTTCATTGTTTGACGTGCCTTCTTTGGATTAAAGCAGTGTGCACCTTCATAGAAAAGAGAAAGTTAAGTATTAAGTAATGCTGTGTTAACTTTATAATGTAAATAGGGCCACGGAGTGCCTTGTACAATTGTTACTCATAAAAGCTTGTAACTGGTGTTCATGGTGCGGGTCAGTACAGGGTAGGAAGCTCTGTTCAGGAAGAGTCTTAACAATTCCTAAGGGTCTCAGTACCATCTCTAGCAAATACCACCCCCATAGTTCCTTGGTGTAATTGTTTTGTTTTGTTTTTTTCTTTAAGTCTGTGTTACAAGTCATATATGAATTCAGCCAATTATTCAGCTATGTGTGAAAGAGGATATAAATATGTTTGTTGTGGAAATTAAGGGGAAATCGAGAAATGTAGGAACAAATAAACCATTTATATATTAAATATGTTAATTTAAATGACACCTGTCAGGTTGCCATTTTGTGTATAGTGTAATGTTTCTCGACATTCCGCAAAGAATTGCAAAATACATATCTGAATTCATTTTTTAAGACCGGTTTTATTCTGACTAAAGACCTCAGACCCAGGAGACTTGGGGAAGGGAGTGGGGGGACAGATTTTAGGTCAACATCCTTCATAAACATAGGCACAAAGACACAGACAAAATGTTAGCAAATCAAATTCAACAACATTTTTAAAAAGCTAAAACATAACCAGGGGAGTTGAACCTGGGAACACAGGATTTGTTCTGTGACTCAAATTATCCTGAAAAATCAATCAGTGTGATCAGCACGAAGCTATAATAGGGGAAATGTGATCATCTCAAGGGCTTCGGGGGGTTGGGGGGGGGAGCTAGGGAATGGGTGAGCGAGTCATGGTAAGTCTACAGTAGAATGTTACTCTGTGCTCCAAGAAATAAGCTTTCCCGGATCAGATAAATAACAAAAGAAAAATGCTAAATGGAAGTCAATACAGGACACTATACTGGGCGATTTTGTTTATATGAAATTACAGGAAAAACAACGCAAACTAAGCGAGGTTGGCCTGAGAATCATTTATACGAGGTTGGCCTGAGAATCATTTATACGCCAAAAGACAGCTTAGGAAAATGCTCTAAAGCCTTACACTGCACAGGATGCAACCTACTTTACTCACAGAGGCTGCATGTACATATCAAACAAAATCATTAGGAATTCATTTTCATACCTACTGTATTAATTTCCAGAATAAGTGAGTTGGTCTCCTTGCACACACTCAAGAGAAAATGAATGACTTTTTTTTTTTTTTTTTTTTTGTGCAACTTTACAAACCCGTGGTGCACATGGCTTTTTCTGTTACTATTTGGTGTCCTTCAGTGTCTTGCTACCTTAATGTTCTTAGTGGTCATAGCTCCCCATCCTCACTCTGAGAGAGTCTTCCTTTGGACACGGTCCCAGATGTCTTTGATGGATTCCTTATTCTCAGAAATCCAGTGAATGACATTATATTTAAAAGAACTAAGGTAAGTCCAATTCATAGCTTTAAAGCTGCACAAAACATAGAGGTTCATAATTTTACCATTAAACTCATATGTATAATGAACATGTCTTGAAAGAGAGTTAATTTGCTGCAGCAAAATTACGGTTATGAAGTAGTAACTAATGTTGTTGTTGGATATCATTACGGCATGAGGGGTTGTATTAAAGGTGGAAGCTTTAGGAAGGCTGAGAACCACTGAGCTTGTCTGTAAGTTCAGCTTTACTTAATGCCTCAAAGACATCTCAGATTAAACCTCCAACCCACCCACCATCTCTTCTGTGCTGCTCAACACTGGCTGAAGAGCATGATAATTAAAAAACCAAAACCAAACATTATTCTCTAAGTGTCATAAAGTAGTTGGAGATGATGTTCAGACTAACTTGGTTAGGAGCTATTCTAACTGGTAAAGATTCATCGAGGCAACAAGATGAGTTTATAGGTTAGGAGATATATATATATATATACAGTCTATCTATCTATCTATCTATCTATCTATCTATCTATCTATCATCTATCTAAGTGAAAGTGAAAGATAGCCTGAAAGTCCTTAAGATTCCTTTTTATTTGCCTTTTAATTTTTATTTATTTTATAATTAAATCTTTATTATAAAGAACTCACACATTAAAAAAAAAAAGTCACCATCCAGAAAAAACCAACCTATTCCTACTAGCTATCTAAGTGACTAGGTGTTAGATAGACTCCTTGATAGGAAGGAGGGGGTGGGGCTTAACTAGATAACAGAGATGGGAAACTTCCAAGATGGCTGGCTTCTTCCTCACCCTCCAACCAGAGACCACAGCCTGGCATCCTAAAGCAGATGCTTTCCTTGTCAGTAGGGCCCTGCTGGTGAACTGACTCATCAAGTTCAAGGCCTGATGGGGACATGTCACAAACTGTGGGACAGTCAACCATCTTATGTTTGTTCAAACTAACTTACCCTAGCTTGGGAAAGGAAGACCCTGCCTCAAAGACCCTTAAAACCAGAAGCTTTAAGGGGAGGCAGGGTTTGCTTCCGCTTCCAATCTCTGCTTTGAAAGGGGTCTTTTCTCTTTGTGCCTTATCAACTATTTGTATAAGTGGTAAAGTATTTGAGATTTGTGTTGTGTTGTTTATCCGTGTCCCCTGTGTCATGAAACTCACCCTGTACTCCCCCTATCACCCTACTTTACCACCCCATTATCTTTTATATCTGATATTTTTCCTTCTTTCAAATTCTTAAAGTGGCAGAGACAATGAACCTCATGAAGATTCCTAGACAGTAACATAGATTTGGGGTCTGGCTATAATTCTGTTTTATAAGCATGAGGTCATGTAGTCTTCTATGGTAATTTCCACTCCCACTTCTACCCTTAGGAAACTGAAGCAGAGAGAGAGAGAGAGAGAGAGAGAGAGAGAGAGAGAGAGAGAGAAGAGAGACCAGAGTCCCTAGGAGCTTTCAGGAGACATCCTACAGCCCATCCTTGTCAGTGTCCAAAGCAAACTTGCCTTTCAGAGCAGACTCATGAAACAACCAGAGTTTGAGGTTACCATGATAGCTGCAGGGGCCTGACAACCTGTGTTTGTTCTCCAGAACCGACAGTAAAAGGAGAGACTGAACTCCTGAAAGTTGTCTTCTGACCAGCACACACACACACACACACACACACACACACACACAATTAACGTGTTTTTAATGCTCTATCTATTAATAATTTAACTCTTTATGACAGAATCTTGCAACTTTAGCAAAGGCTGATCAAAAATTTTATGACTTGCAGTCACATGTGTGAATTCAAGCCCCGACTCACTAAAATAAGATCACACATTGGTTAGCATCTTGGAACTTAACTGGACCTTTTGGCTATGACTAAACAGAGATAGCTCTCAGAAGCTAAGCTAAACTTCTAAGTGACAATGGAGGACATTGGTTTTTGGCATGGTCTTAATAACTGGTCCCACTTCCTGGATGAAGACAAACTGCCAAAGCATATTGGGCTGGGTGTGGTTGAACATTAAAAGCCAACTGAAATCATGTTGATACTGCAGAGATTGACAAAAAGTCAACTAAAGGGTTGACTTTCTCAATCAGAGGCAGATGTTTGAACAGTATGTATTACACACACACACACACACACACACACACACACACACACACCCCATAGAATAGAATAGAATAGAATAGAATAGAATAGAATAGAATAGAATAGAATAGAATAGAATGGATTGGATTGGATTGGAATGGAATGGAATGGAATGGAATGGAATGGAATGGAATGGAATGGAATGGAATGGAATGGAATGGAATGGAATAGAAAATAGAATAGGGTAGGTACAAACTCTTCTTATAAACTATTTTTTAAAAAAGACATTTGGTAGGGTTTTTCCTTAGATAAAAAAGTCATTTTTTTTAAATAAGGAGATCTGAACTTGTGGTAGGCTTAAAGGTCATCCTTGGTCTCAGGCTGCTTCTGCCTGTCCTCCAGAAGAGCTGGTGTTGTTCATATAAAATTGGGAGAAACTACAGAAGATTCAGAAGAGACCAGGGAAAGAATTGGGTTGGGCATTCTCCACCGTACTTTTAAAACTATTTCTTTTGCAAAATGAAGAAGATAGTTTATCAGAAGGGAATACCAATATAACTTCTTTTCTAACAGAATTCTGACTTGGGAATAGTTCTGGCCAAAACACAGCAAAGACGTGTTTCCTAGCTCCACTCCAAATACATGTTGCTAAGTGACAAGGCTGTGGCAGTGAATCACATGCAAAGAGCCACGGGCCTTAGTGCAAACACCACCTGCAATTAGCCAGTGTTTACCCTTCAGTTCTGTGACTCCCTCCATCCTGGACATTGTTAACAGTGTCTGAAAGAAGAAAGAGTCGCCTGATGTCCAAAGACATGAGGGCTGTCTACACAGTAAAGATGCAAGTTTCTGAGTCTCCATCCTGGCTCTGGACTACCCAGCAGTACACTTCTTCCTTTTTATGGACACTAAGCACCTATTTGATCAAAGTTGCTGCATGTAGATGATGTTTGTGAAGTGTATCTGAAAACAATCGCTAGATGATACTATGAAAACCTGAAAGTGATGGTCTACAAGTTAAGGGCATATACATTTGCCTGAAAGAGTACATTATATATTTTGTTTGAAGAAAGCATATTCTATTTCTTCTTAGATTACTCTTTTAAAAATAAAAAAAACTTTTATTTTTCTTGAATTTCTGAGAGCCTGTTTTTATACATTGAACAGGACTCTTTAAAAAAATCAGAGTAGATCAGCATGTGTGTGTATGTGTGTGTGTGTGTGTGTGTGTGTGTGTGTGTGTGTGTGTGTAAAATGATAAACAGGTGTTTGATAGATGCCCATCGTTCTTTTCAAATGGTGAAAGTGTTGGAGAGTTGTTCAATGACATCTTTGTTCTACCTATAGATCCTGGGGTTCCTATTGCAACTAGAGTTTCATGTGTAATTTGCATTTGGATTATCAGACATGTTTGTTTACATGAGAATTAGAAAGCAGAAGTTATAGGCAGCCGCCCTTGCTGCATCTCTATGTGGAGTGCTTCTTGCTTTCTTGTGTCAGTAAAGCTCCTAAGCACATCCCTTCCAGTATCCCCTCTGGGGGCATAACAGGCCTGTTACACGCCAGAGATAGTGCCTTCTTCATTGAGACAGGGTTTTGATTTGTAGAGTTAGGACTGCAGAAGAGGTGTGGCCTTCTTGATTACCAGATATGATATGTGACTTTGAGAGACTTTCAAGATACCTAGAATCTGTTTCTTTCATTTTAATTCTTTATCACCTAGAGTATGTTTCTTTAGTTCTTCTAGCTAGTCTACAAATCACTAAATATCAAGCCTATCTCTGCTTCCATTGTTAGAGTGGGTCATCGTAGAGACATCACATTATAGAACTTCTTGGATTAGTTACAGCTTTGTGAGTTGCATCTCTTTCTACTGAAACCCTGACTATAGAAGCAGATGTAGAGAGATGTACTATTTTTGTGTGCCCTTGAGTGTCTGTGGTGAACAAAGTCTTTTAAGACACTGCTTGAGTTAAAGTTTCTATTGTTTTTATAAAAACCATGACCAAAAGCAACTTGGGAAGGAAAGAGTTTATTTCATTCCAGGGCTTGCAGCCCATCATCCAGGAAAGTCAGATAGGAGGGACTCTTTTTTTTTTTTTTCTTGTGTTTTATTTTATTTTTAAAATTTTTTCCAATTTTTTAATTAGATATTTTCTTAATTTACATTTCAAATGCTATTCCGAAAGTCCCCCCCCTCCTCCTCCCTGCTCCCCTGCCCACCCACTCCCACTTCTTGGCCCTGGCTTTCCCCTGCATTGGGCATATAAAGATTGCAGTACCAAGGGGCCTCTCTTCCCAATGATGGCTGACTAGGCCATCTTCTGCTACATATGGAGCTAGAGACACGAGTTCTGGGGGTTCTGGTTAGTTCATATTGTTGATCCTCTTCTAGGGTTGCAGACCCCTTCAGCTCCTGGTGTTCTATCTCTAGCTTCTCCATTGTGGGCCCTGTGTTCCATCTTATAGATGATTATGAGCATCCACTTCTGTACAAGACAGCTATATCAGGGTCCCTTAAGTAGGCACTAGCTGTCCTATGCCATAGTGTCTGAGTTTAATGACTGATTATGGGATGGATCCCCCCCTGGTGGGGTAGTCTCTGTATGGTCCATCCTTTCATCTTAGCTCTAAACTTTGTCTCTGTAACTCCTATCATGGGTATTTTGGTTCCTATTCACAGGAGGAATGAAGTATCCATGCACTGGTCTAGATCCTGCAATACCTCTCCTGGGCATATACCCAGAAGATGTTCCAACTGGTAAAAAGGACACATGTTCCACTATGTTCATAGCAGCCTTATTTATAATAGCCAGAAGCTGGAAAGAACACAGATGTCCCTCAACAGAGGAATGGATACAGAAAATGTGGTACATTTACACAATGGAGTACTATTCTGCTATTAAAAAAATGAATTTATGAAATTCTGGGGCAAATGGATGTATCTGGATGATATAATCCTTAGTGAGGTAACCCAATCACAAAAGAAGTCATTGGATATGCACTCACTGATAAATGGCTATTAGCCCAGGAGGGACTCTTAAGGACAAACTGATGCAGAAGTCATGGAGGAGGAGTTCTGCTTACTGGTTGCTCTCCAAGACTTGCTCAGCTAGTTTTCTAATACCTCAGGAATACCTGCTGCAGGGTACCACCTCTCACAATGGGCTAGGTCTGTACACATCTATCACAAATTAAGAAAATATAGCATAGACATTCCCACAGACTAATCTAATTGGGGCATTTTCTCAATTGAGTTTCTCTCTTCCCAACGAACTCTAGCTAGTTTCAAGTTGACATAAAACTAGACAGCATAACACTCCAATGGGCACAGTGAAAAAAAAAATACATTTCATATTTAAGCTGCTGGGATTTTAGAAA
The DNA here is from genome assembly GCA_902729485.2 of Mus minutoides. NCBI lineage: Eukaryota > Metazoa > Chordata > Mammalia > Rodentia > Muridae > Mus > Mus minutoides. The sequence continues at coordinate 118,409 of LR750497.1, forward strand.
AACTGTTACTACTGAATTATACCTTATTATCAAATGACATAGAATTTAGAACCCAAGAGTAGGATATGTCTTTAATAGTAAACTCTAAAGTATGTTGCTTTTGTTTAGTGGCTCATTGGTGGGAATTGGAAAACGATTACTGATAACTAGAGCCGTAGAGATCCACATTTACTAGTGTTGAAACATTGGTCTGCAACAAACTGAAAAGTCAAAATGGCACAAGTAAATTTAGGATAAAGGTCAAGATAAGGTTATTAATCGTGGACCTGACAGATGGGTCAGCTGTTAAGAGCACTGACTGCTCTTCCAAAAGTCCTCAATTCAATTCCCACCAACCACATGATGTCTCACAACCATCTGTAATGGGATCCAATGCCCTCTTCTGAAGAGGGCGACAGTGTACTCACATACATTTAAGAGAGAGAGAGAGAGAGAGAGAGAGAGAGAGAGAGAGAGAGAGAGAGAGAGAGAGAGAGCGATGAATTGTTTATTGATTGATACAAGTTGCACTTGATAAACTATTGTAAGGGAAAAATGAGTTCGTAAGGATAAATGAAAGAGACCAGAGTCTGCAAAGAGGGACTTCATAGGGTTGGAAAAGACAACTGCCTCTCCCCTCAAAGTGATCAAAGATAAAACTACTGCTTGATCAACAAAAAGTGGTAAAACTCAACAAAAGATCAGCAACTGCAGATTGGGCTATGGTACCCTGGCATGCCATTCAGTTGCACCAGATGACTCAAAATGACTTAAAATGGTTCAGGAAAGTGCCATAGATAATAAGTGGAAAGAGAGCTGGAGGTGGGAGAAGCATAGCAGACTAAAGACAGACATTCGGGCCAGAGAATGCAAAAATACACCCAGAGCTCCAAATACCCAAGATACAATTCACAGACCACATGAAGCTCAAGAAGAAGGAAGACCAAAGTGTGTGTGCTTCGGTCCTTTTTAGAAGGAGAACAAAGT
>LR750497.1:119512-154513 GCA_902729485.2 Mus minutoides
TGTTCCATCTTATAGATGATTATGAGCATCCACTTCTGTACAAGACAGCTATATCAGGGTCCCTTAAGTAGGCACTAGCTGTCCTATGCCATAGTGTCTGAGTTTAATGACTGATTATGGGATGGATCCCCCCTGGTGGGGTAGTCTCTGTATGGTCCATCCTTTCATCTTAGCTCTAAACTTTGTCTCTGTAACTCCTATCATGGGTATTTTGGTTCCTATTCACAGGAGGAATGAAGTATCCATGCACTGGTCTAGATCCTGCAATACCTCTCCTGGGCATATACCCAGAAGATGTTCCAACTGGTTAAAAGGACACATGTTCCACTATGTTCATAGCAGCCTTATTTATAATAGCCAGAAGCTGGAAAGAACACAGATGTCCCTCAACAGAGGAATGGATACAGAAAATGTGGTACATTTACACAATGGAGTACTATTCCGCTATTAAAAAAATGAATTTATGAAATTCTGGGGCAAATGGATGTATCTGGAGGATATAATCCTTAGTGAGGTAACCCAATCACAAAAGAAGTCATTGGATATGCACTCACTGATAAATGGCTATTAGCCCAGGAGGGACTCTTAAGGACAAACTGATGCAGAAGTCATGGAGGAGGAGTTCTGCTTACTGGTTGCTCTCCAAGACTTGCTCAGCTAGTTTTCTAATACCTCAGGAATACCTGCTGCAGGGTACCACCTCTCACAATGGGCTAGGTCTGTACACATCTATCACAAATTAAGAAAATATAGCATAGACTTTCCCACAGACTAATCTAATTGGGGCATTTTCTCAATTGAGTTTCTCTCTTCCCAACGAACTCTAGCTAGTTTCAAGTTGACATAAAACTAGACAGCATAACACTCCAATGGGCACAGTGAAAAAAAAAATACATTTCATATTTAAGCTGCTGGGATTTTAGAAAAACTGTTACTACTGAATTATACCTTATTATCAAATGACATAGAATTTAGAACCCAAGAGTAGGATATGTCTTTAATAGTAAACTCTAAAGTATGTTGCTTTTGTTTAGTGGCTCATTGGTGGGAATTGGAAAACGATTACTGATAACTAGAGCCGTAGAGATCCACATTTACTAGTGTTGAAACATTGGTCTGCAACAAACTGAAAAGTCAAAATGGCACAAGTAAATTTAGGATAAAGGTCAAGATAAGGTTATTAATCATGGACCTGACAGATGGGTCAGCTGTTAAGAGCACTGACTGCTCTTCCAAAAGTCCTCAATTCAATTCCCACCAACCACATGATGTCTCACAACCATCTGTAATGGGATCCAATGCCCTCTTCTGAAGAGGGCGACAGTGTACTCATATACATTTGAGAGAGAGGGAGAGAGAGAGAGAGAGAGAGAGAGAGAGAGAGAGAGAGAGAGATGAATTGTTTATTGATTGATACAAGCTGCACTTGATAAACTATTGTAAGGGAAAAATGAGTTCGTAAGGATAAATGAAAGAGACCAGAGTCTGCAAAGAGGGACTTCATAGGGTTGGAACAGACAACTGCCTCTCCCCTCAAAGTGATCAAAGATAAAACTACTGCTTGATCAACAAAAAGTGGTAAAACTCAACAAAAGATCAGCAACTGCAGATTGGGCTATGGTACCCTGGCATGCCATTCAGTTGCACCAGATGACTCAAAATGACTTAAAATGGTTCAGGAACCACGGTATCTATTATTCACCTTTCTCTCGACCTCCACCCTCTTCGTATCGTCTGATTTCTGTCTGTAAGCCCGGTCTCTTACGTTTTTATGTGGGTCTCGAGGTTTATGGGTTCTATGTTAAGTGTCTGGTGTACTTCGAGTTCTTCTTCCTTCTGGTTTCACACACACGAAGCCAGGAAAAATCTTCCTCTTGTTTCAACTCACAGGAGCAAATACAGAGATAAAGTGTAGAGCAGAGACTGAAGGAAAGGTCATCCAGAGACTCTCCCACCTGGGGATTCATCCCATAAACAGTTACCAAACCCAGACATTATTGTGGATGCCAAGAAGTGCATCCTGAAAGGAGCCTGAAATGTCTGTCTCCTGAGAGGCCCTGCCAGAGCCTTACAAATGCAGAGGTGGATGCTCGTAGCCAACCATTGGACTGAGTGCAGGATCCCCAATAGAGGAGTTAAAGAAAGGACTGAAGGAGCTGAAGGAGTTTGCAACCCCATAGGAAGAACAACAATATCAACCAACCAGAACCTCCAGAGTTCCCAGGGACTAAGCCATTAACCAAGGAGGGCACATAGCTCCAGCTGCATATGTAGCAGAGGATGGCCTTGTCAGGCATCGATGGAAAGAGAGGTCCTTGGGCCTATGAAGGCTTGATAGATGCCTCAGTGTAGGGGAATTGAGGGCGGGGAGGTGGGAGTGGGTGGAGGAACACCCTCATAGAAGCAGGGGGAGGGAGGATGGGATAGGGGGTTTCCAGGAGGGAAGGAAACCAGGAAAGGGGATAACATTAGAAATGTAAATAAAGAAAACATCCAATAAAAAATTTAGACACTGAAAAAAAAAGAAAGTAGGTAGAGTCAAGGAAGTATTAGTTTGTAGGACAATTTCATTGTTAGAAGGCTCCATTCTAGACTAAATGTGACCACAGTTCTCTCAGAATTCCATACTTGGCATCCCAACACATGTAGGAGTAAGTTAGGAAAGCTGGCCAACCTTTAAGAGAGGTATATTCTCAATTCTCAACAATCACCTTAGGCAAGGACAAAGTAAAACATCACTGAGGAGAGACTTCCAGAATCCTGGAGGACAGTGGACCATGAGCCCAGGTAGACTATTCTGGAGTCATTCCTCACCGCCAGAGTAGGCATTCTGTAACTCTTAGCCAGTCCAATACTGAACTATGGGTCAATGGAAAAAGATGTGTGTGGACTTGATATAGAAGTTATCAGCACATTCTCCTGTATCTGGGACTTGTGAGATGTCATTCCAAGTAGGGGTAAGTGACAATATTTTATGTACTAGAAGGAAAAAGAACCCAGAAGAGAAGGCTGACAATTGTGTTGAGTATTTACCAAAAATACCTGCTTTATGCTTTCGTGAAAGATATCTCCAGAGTGTTTTCATCTTGCAGAATGGAAAGTCAAGGCTCCAACCAACTCCTGTCCCTGGACCCACTTCCCAGTCCTTGTAATCAGGATTCTGTCTACTTGGTAACTACCTTTCATCTCTACAAATTGCACTACTTTAGGTCATCCATGTAAATGGAGACATATAGTTTTCATTTGTCTTCTTCCTCAGTCTTATTTTACATTGCACAATATTCCCAAGTCTGTGCTGTCGTGCATCATAGGATTTCCTTCCCATCTAAGACTGAATAATATTCTGTTATATAAATGTGTCACAGAATAATCATCCACCCATTCAAAAATAAGCTTTGGAGTGTTTCTAGCGCTTCACTATCATAAACAGTACTGCTTTGGTGACATGATCCCTGAGATACTGCATGTAATTCCTGTATATTTTAGTTACTTTGTTGCTGTGATGAAAATACCATGACCAAAAGCAACTTATGCAAGAAAGAATTTATCTTGCCTTATGGTTCCAGAGGGATGAAGTCCATTAATGCAGGAAGCATGGCAGGAAGTGGCTGCCACGGCAGCAGGAGCAGGAATCTGAGAGCTCATGAATGCCTTCCACCACAAGCACAAAACAAGAACAAACTGGAAGTGAGGGGAGGACATGCTCCCGTTAGCAAGGCTGCATATCTCCAAACACCGGTAGCAACTGGGGGCCAAGGATTCAGATGCCCAAGTTTACAGAAGACATTTCTCATTCAAACCACCACGTTCTATTTCTCATTGCCTGCTGCCACGAGAAGGAAGTACATACTAAGGTGAGCATTTTCCAGTCTAAGTTCCTGTATGATTAAAATGGCAGAGATCCATGCTTACCCAAGACGTGTGTAGAGTGAGTGAAAAATGAGACTTTTTAATAAAGTGATTAGGCCTTTGGGGGTTTGTTTTATTTTCAGTACAAATTAGTAATGTTTTCATTTTTTTTTAAATTAAATTTTGGTTTTCCTAAATTTTGTAGAAAAGAATTTTGGTATGCCAGAGCCTCCCTTTTTAGAAAGGCTGATAAATGTAAGCCTTATTACACATTCCTTGAGTACCCATCCTGCCCAGCCAAACCTTTCTTGAGGCCATGTATGTGGCTACGCCCATATGAATGGCTTCTCCTTCATTAACTGGTGTAAGCTTGGGGAGATCCCAAGTCTCTTCTCATTTCTCCTTCATTCATTTTGCTGTCTATATTTTAGTTTGTTAGTTTCATCGCAGCCTATGTGTTCCAGAAGACTGAGTTTGGCTGAAAGCATCAAACCCTTAAATGATTGTGACTAAGAAAAGGGGAGCTGGATTTCTTCCTAGCATTAAACAGTGGCACACTGGTACCACCCCATGGGCTGCTTTCTCATTGTCCCATCACGCTCATCGTCATTGCCTTCTGTACTGGGGGCTGAATGCTGGACCCATCTTTCTCTTGTATAAGAGCATTGGGGCAGCAGAAAGTGTAGAAGAGAAAGAAATGCCTTCTCTCATCATGGAAACACCCAGAAGCTGCCCTTACAAATTGTACTTCCATTCCATCAAAGGAAACTAAATAATGGCGTTTCTACTTGTGAAGAAGAGGAAACCGATATTGCAATACAAGTAGCTGTGGTTGGCAGAACAATTATCTCTACATGTCCTAGGTTGCAGGGCACTCATGTGGAAAAGAAGGGCTATACAGTTGTGGTTAAGGTAATGATCTAAGATGGGGAATTACTCTGGATTATGCAAGCGAGTCCCATCTAATATTCTTAGATTCAATCTAAATTCTTAGAATTCAATCTAAATTCTTAGAGGCTGGGGATATAAGTCAATGATAGAGTATTTGCCTAGTGTACCCAAGTCACTCAACCTACCTAGTGTTGTGACACTTTAACACAGTTCCTCTTGTGGTGACTCTACTCATAAAATTATTTTGTTGTTACTTTATAACTGTTACATTGCTACCCTTATGAATCATAATGTAAGCATCTGATATGAAGGATGTGTGATCCCAGAGGAGATAAAACCCACAAGTTGAGAATCGCTGCTATAGTTTCTATCCATCTGAGTTGGGGGGGGGAGACAGAGAAAGGAAGTGGGGTGCTGACTTACCCAGCTGTGATCAGAAAGGAGATAATGACTTCCAGGGGGAGGCCCTGAAAGATTCCATGCGAGAACTCAACCCACTGGGGTAGAAATGAGACCATGAACCTAGGAACATAGGTGACATTTAGAGACCAAAAGAGGGAAGAAAACATTTTTCTCTGGGATTTACAGAAAGGAGATTAGCTTAACCAGTAGCCCAAATAGAACCATACTGAACTTCTGACCAACAGACTTCAAAGACAATTCACTTCTGTGGTTGTAACTCATCAACCTTATGGCTATTTATTATCATAGTAATAGAAAGTTAAAAATGTAGCCATCTTAGCCAATCTGCCACCACAGTTTTGGCCATGTATAGATCTGTATCCTCTTCTATTCCTATGTTACATAATCATATCCTAACCAAGAGTGAAACTCTTCAAATCCCATGTCATCTGTTCTAGTCTAAAGATGGATGGCAAATACATTTTCTGAAGTCATGCAATTGACTAAGTTGCAAATTTCTGGCTAAAACCTGTAATATTCTTTAGTGATGAAGGTGCCCTCAGCGTGGGCAGCATGAAATACTTGAACTGTAAGGGCATGACAGTCACTTCCCATGGATGGGGGTTATTGGCTGTTTTCACACCCTGCTCTTGTGGGGTCTTCTGCCTGTGAGCCTGTCTTATCTATAGGCAGTACACAGAGAAGGCTGTAAAACAAAATGCTGGTGCAGCATTTTTTACTCACCCACCAAGCAACCCTGTGTTGTTTGAGACCAAAGAATTGCACCACTATAAGTATGAATCACAATGGTGTCCCAAGGGGTTGCAAGTTTCCAGGATGTGATATGGAATATCAAAGAGAAATTATACAGAACAGCTTTGTCATCACCTTCAAATGATAGCATTCTGAGGTGACAGTGTGGTAGCTCTCAGTCAAATGCAATTTATTAAATTGACAATTAAATAGAAAATTATTTAAGGAAAATACAGTGTCTAGTTGTAAAACTGATTATTATAGTTTACTATGCTGCTTGGTATGGTATGGCTGCCATTGGCATTGTACTTCTTTTGAATTATCAAGCACTTTAAAATGTAGTGAGTCAACTTTGCCTTTATTCAGCAAATTCAGTAGCCACCTCTTATGTGCCAATTTTTCATAGACAATGAAGAGATATTGGTGAGAAAACTATTAATAAGTTTACAGTGCTCTTTAGTACAGCTAGATGCTATGATCTCAAGAACTTGGAAGGCTGGGACAGGAACAGTGTTGATTCAAGACCAGCTAGGGCTGCATCATGAGACCCTGTCTTAGAAATTGTCTTACTGTAAGTTTAATTTTTTCAAAACCTATTTTTAATGATGGTTCTCAAATGCTTTAACCTCCCTTTTAGCCTACCACCCACTAGAGGTAGTGGGAAAGAAAATATACTGGGGGGCGGGGAATGGATCTGTTTAGAAAGGTTCTTTGGAGAAACTCTTGTCATGTTGTGTGGAAATTGGCGGTTCAGTTCACAGGTCATCAGCAGCATTTTGATCCACTTGCAAACACTTCACGGATACACCAGCATTCCAGTTTGGTAGAGTCATGTTAGCAACAGCCAGGCCCCAGCCTTAACACAAGTCAGCAAGAGGGGCCAGGTGGAACTTTAGAAGTTCTTGGCTGTGCCTCTCTTAGGGAAGCAAAGATCAGCAAAATCTCAAGACCCACAAGTGTGCACAGCTAGTTGTACCAGTAAGCCAAAATCTGTCTCATTACTGTCCGTTGAGTCCTATTTATACCCTTCAAACATCACATGTGTCTTACCTCAACACATGCATCTGTCTTAGCTAAGATCATTCTGTCCATGTCTGTGGAAGCAGCAAGAAACTGCAGTATACCAGCAGAAGTTTTTCGATGCGTTTCTCTCTATGGAGTCCCGACAAATACAGCTCAACTATGCAATGTAAGGCAGAGCAATACATGTGTGTTATTAGGAAAGAATCCTTCATCATGTGTCCTTTCACATGATTGCTTTAGCAGAACATCCTTTCACCTGTGTCTGCTTCAGATAAATGTTCCTCCACTTATGTTCCCCAGCAAAACACCATCCAACCAACTTTCCAAAGAAGCCTTACGTTTCCACTTCATCTTACTTAGGGTTTTACTGCTTTGAACAGACACCATAACCAAGACAACTCTTATAAGGACATTTAATTGGGGCTAGCTTACAGGTTCAGAGGTTCAATCCATTATCACCAAGGTGGGAGCATAGCATTGTTCAGACAGGCATGGTGCAGGAGGAACTGAGAGTTCTACATCTTCATCTGAAGCCTGCTAGTAGAAAATTGGCTTCCAGGCAGCTAGGATGAGGGCCTTAGAGCACACGCCCACAGTGAAACACTTCCTCCAATAAGACCATAGCTACTCCAACAAGGCCACACCCACTCTAACAAGGCCACACCCACTCCAACAAGGTCACATCTAATAGTGCCACTCCCTGGGCCAAGAATATTTAAACCACCACAGAAGTGAATGGATGAATAACTAAAGAGCACAAATAAATATTAAATTCCAGTGGTGATGAGTGGCGCTGAGGGAGTATGTCCACATCAGCTTGTTTAAGACAAATTTAATTAAACAAAAGTCTAAAGCAACCACTTTAAAATAAGTAAGGAAAGCAGAAACCTATTGAAGCAGGTACATCGTCCCCATGGCTCAGTCCAGTTCTGCATTGGGAGGACTCGGGTATCTGGGTTGTAGAGAGGACTGGAAGATGTTTCAGGCTAGGATACCAAAATAAGGAATAGGTTGAGTAAGAGTATGATTCAACGGTGCTGTAATGTTTTATTTTATTTTAAGAACAGTTCAAAGCACTGAAAGGGGCAAGTGATTGGGCTTGTTCTGAGAAATCCTAGATATCATTGTGAGCAGATCAGAGGGGCAAGAAAGTGGAGAGTTATGGGAGATCATTTTAGAAAGAGTCATGATTAAGATGACTGTAAACCATCAATTCTCAGTGGTGATGATGTCACCTCCCACAGGGCAAAACAACAGCAACAGCAACAGCAACAACAACAGCAAAACAACAACAAGCTTAGCTATTACAGTATTTTGTAGTCACTTAATGTTTGCTCAGTGTCTAATGAGAGGTTGTTTTGTGAAACAGACAAGTGAGAGGGTGTTTTTCTGAGAACAGACATGTGTTTTTCAGGAAACTGTCTTTATGAGCGAGCATGTGATGTTTAGAAAGAATATAACTAAAACCCTACAGACAGCAGGGGAATGCTCTTGCGTTGGTTCTCCTTGCAACACTTTGCTGGTCTTTGCTGATGATACTCTTTCATTGATATGCTTTGTAATGCTTTGCTAGTCTTCTCTGATCATTGCTCATCATGATTTCATTGAGAGAAATGCCAGGGAGCACCTGGTGGTATTCTGGATGCTTGGCTCTTCCTCGGACCTGTGCCAATTCAACAGAGCCTTGCAGCTTCTTCTGGATCAAGTCACTGTTATTGATTTCAGGTTTTGTGTTTGCAATTGGGCTGGACTGCCACTGCTGATTTAATTTTGATGTTTTGGACTGGACTGCTGATAGATATCCTGGTAACCAAGATTGGAATCACCCCAAAGCGAGCAGGTCCACCTCTCTCTTTTCCTATTAACCTTTCTTGTCCCCCGTCTTTGTCATTAGGCTAGAAGGGAGGTTGAAGCACTTAAGAACCCTTAATAATGTAGGTTTTGAAAAATCTAAGCCTATAGAACTCAGAGCCTCATGCTTGCTAGACAAGGACTCAAGCTCTGACCTAACCTTTCAGTGCAGTCATGCTGAGGCCTGGCCTTGGCTATGGCTGCTGTGGGGCTTTTGATCCTCACACTTTTGTATGATTCCGTTCTTAGCGTTCCTGTTGCAATACATAACTAAAGCAACTTGGGGAAGGAAGAACTTAACTTCTTACAACTCTCAGGTTATCCTCTATGTCAGGGCAGGAATGGAAACAGTGCTGCAATCTGGAGGCAAGACCTGAAGCAGAGGCTATGGAGGAGTGCTGCTTACTGGCTCATTCCTCCTGATTTTCCCTCCAGGACCACCTGCCCGGCAGAGGCATGCCTTCAGTGATCTGGGCCCACCCATATCCATTGTTAAACAAGAAAATTCCCCATAGGGTTGCTCACAGGCCAATCTGTTGGAGGCATTTTCTTAATTGAAGATTCCTCTTCACAAATGATTCTAGTGTGTGTCAAGCTGAGAGAACACTAGTCGGCACAATCTCCATACATTTATGGTGGGCTCTGAGAATTAAAATGATATGTTTTATATATAATATTTGATTTGTTAAAGTTGCCTTATTACTTTGTCAAGTATTTTAAAATGTCAAAAATATCCAGATAGGTTTCTAGCTGCTGAATATGTTAAAAGATTTTTCTCATATCAAGCAAAAATCAAAAGTTAGGTTCACTAAAAGTAATTCTAATAATGGTTAAGAAGTGATTTTTTTCAATACTTTTATTTTTGTTGGAAAATACAGTTTGAATGACTCAAAATTATTATGGATGACTTTTAAAAATAATATGTTAGTATAAATTGCTCACACATTTAACTTGATACATTACAATTTTATAAGCATATAAATTGTATTGAAAGTTAGTACATAAGTTTCTGTTTTTATTTTAGGTTTTGATATCTTGAGATAGTGTTGTATATAGCTCAGGTTGGCTCCAATCTTTCTATATAACTGAAGATGACCTTAATTTTTTGATCCTCCTGTCTCTACCTCACAAGTGCTGGGATTAGAGATTTGTGCCACCATATTCAAGCAAAAACATAATGAAGTTAAGTTAAATGATAATAGTTATTTGTAGTGGGTTTGGCCTAATGCTGCTTGTATCCTAATGTTAATTTGGGTCCCCAAAACTGCTTACATGAATGTCTGCATATAGATTCTGGGAACCTGCCCCTAGTTGGTTCTGATTGGTAAATAAAGATGCTGGCAGCCAATAGCTGAGTAGGGCAGACAGAGGCAAGACCTTAGGATTTTCCCAGGCTTGGGACTAAGAGGAAGGAAAGAGGAGGAGATCTGCCATGACAGGAAGGAGGAGAGGAGGGATGCCATGCCTTAGAATAGTAGAGGACAGGGAGGCATAGCAGGCATAAGAAGGAGCCAGGAGAGTGTGACCCAGTTGGGCAGCTCTCTGGGTCCAGAGAAGCCAGGTGTAATATAGAATTTAATAAGTAATAACTCAGGATTATAGATAGGAGATAGATTAACTGCAAGGAGGTTAGGAAATGAATCAGCTATTGCGCTGTTTAAACCATATTAAGGACGTGTATGTGTCTTTCATTTGGGAACATAAACCTTTAAAGCTGGTAGCAAACCCTCTGCTGGGATTTATTAATTTAAAATATTTCTACAGTGATGATGATGATGATGATGATGATGATGATGATGATGCCAAGGACTGAACACCAAATCTTTCACATCCTAGGTATATGCCATTGAGTTACATCAACAATAGTTTTTAATTTACATAAAAATAATTAGTTATTATTGTATATGTGCATAATATTGGGGATTACAGGTGCCATGGTGCATATGTGAAGGGCAGATGATAACTTTGTGAAACTAGTTCTTCTCTTCCCCCTTGATATGGATTCTGGGTCTTGAGCTCAAGTCATCAGGCTTGCTTTGCACACACCTTTACCCACTGAGCCAGTCATCATGCAGGCTCTTGATTCACCTGTTAGTTAGAAATTTTACTTAGCCATATTTAATGCTGCATTGAATAAAAGAGTCTTATGTTTTCTCCATTATTCATAAATTACAGATGCATAGTATATTTATAATATTAATGTTTTGTGGGTAGAAAAATTGCAAGAAAGTGTTCACAAGATTTTATATGAAATGGTAATGAAGATATAGGCTAGAGTATTGGAAACAGACATGTAGAACAGATGGTGGATTATGGGTAATTTGAACTAAGAGTTGATAATAAATAACTTGGAAAGTGAAAGATGAAGGTACTGTACATGACTCCTAGGTCTTGTGACACCTTGATTGTTTATCTAGCCTGGTGGGAACACAGGAAAAACACTGGAACTTTATGAGTCATTTGTTTATTTTGAAGGGTCTGTTAATGTGTGTGCAGGCATGTGTTTAAGTGTACATACCTAAGAAAGGGTCTTAGACATCATTACTTTTAGTTACATGAGGCTAGCAGAACTTCAATGGACCTTTTGCATAAATAATTCCAAACAGTAATTATGGTTAAAGATAGAATTAAGGTTGTTAATAAGTTAGTTAACTTTAAGATACCAATTATAGCTGGGTGTGGTATAACACACCTGTGATCCCATCAGTCTGGTGATCCAGTTAGGAGGATAGTGAGTTCCAGACAAACTTGGCTACTTAGTGATACAATTTCTCAAAAATAAAAAAGAGAGAATAAGAAAATAAAGAAAAACCATATTAATAATAATGCCTAAGGTTCAGAAATAAAGAGTAGATAATAAGTGCTAAAATATAAGTAAATTGTATAGTACAAATATTAATTCAACACAAACGAAGGCCATTGTGAATAAACTGAGAGAACAAAGCCGTGATATGTTTGTGTGTGTGTGTGTGTGTGTGTGTGTGTGTGTGTGTGTGTGTGTGCGTGTGTTTAGCTTTAGAAAATAGAATGGAGACCATGAAAGGGAGAAACAGATCTTTAAAAAGGGAAGGGATTAAAAATGAAAGAGAGACATAAAAGGAGAGGGAAGAGGCATTTGGGGAGGAAGAGGACTAGGTAGAGTGGTGTAGGGAGTAGAAGAACAGCAACGAGGAGGGAGATGAATAAGTCAAAGCTATGGAAATGCTATAGTGAAGAGTATTACCTTGTATGTTATGGTTAAAGAGGAGCTGTAGAGAGGGAGGAAAGGAGGGTTTGGATGATTTGGTGGAGGGAGAGATGGAGAGAGCGAGAGAGAGAGAGAGAGAGAGAGAGAGCAAGAGAGAGAGAGCTGCGGTGTCTATCCAAATATTAGTCAAGATAGATTTTTAAAGCAAAAACCATAGAGACAGAAAATAGAATTTTATAATGGCCAAAGATCAATCTATAAGAAAACTACAACAAATATAGACATAGATGCCTTTATACATTTATACACACAGAGGCTTGGTATATATAAAGCCAGAGTTGACCAATGGAACAACAAAGGGGTCAGACAATTCAACAATATGTAGGAACTTGATCACAAAGGACTTAGAGTCAGTAGACAAATGTTAACAGCAAAGAGAGCTTGAAAAACTCTATAGACAAAGCAGACCCAACAGAGGTCTGTAGAGCACTCCTCTCAACAACAGCAGTATAAATATTCTTCTCAAGTGCTTGGTGAAAGTTCACAAAAATAGACCATATGTCAGACCATTAAAGAAGTGTAACTTTCAAGGGATTGAAACCATACAAAGCATGTCCTTTTGAACGCAATGAAATGAAACTGAAAATCAGAAACAGAAGGAAATTTAGAAAATTTACACATTGCAGAAATTAAGCAACGTACATCTAAAGAAGCAACAAGTCAAAGAAAAACCACAAAGGAAATTAAAAATACTTTAGGGTGAAGGAGGGTGAGAACACAATATGCTAAACATGTAGAGTAGCCAGGCAAAGGAACAACCAGAGGGCAACTCATGCTTTAAATAGAGCTACACGTTATAGAAGAAATTGAGCCAATAATTGACCAAAACTACCACCTTCGTAAACAAGACAAATTAAGTGCAAACTAAATCCAGCACAAGCAGAAATAAGTAGTGATAGGGCCAAAATCTAGAAATACAAAATAGAAAAACAATTTGGAAAATGGATAGAAGGAAAAGTTGCTTTTCTGAAGATAGCCACAGAGTTGATACAATGTTGAATGGGCTGTAATAAAGAGAAGTGTGATAGAAGGCTGGAGGTATAAAGTCGGGAAAGGACTTTGTGTGCGTTGTGGGTGTGTGCATTACCATCAGCTTTGCAGAGATCAAAGGGATTTTTAATGAAGTACCATAAATAATGGTTCATCAGCAACTTAGATTACTTAGATAGTGTCTACAAATTCTTATATTTTGGGTTGTGAGCCTAGCCTTTAACAGCTGAGCCATCTCTCCAGCCCGTGTCCACAAATTCTTAGAAAGATACAAAGGACCTTCTATTTTAAAAAGTAATAGGAAACCTGACTTGCCTATAACAAGTAAGAAAGCTGACTTAGTGATAATTTTTTTTTTCTAACAAAGAAAAGCCCAGGACCAGAATGGCTTTATGAGTGAATTTTACCAAACAGACAAAGAGCAATTTCTGCCAGCCTTTCAAAAACTCTTCAGAAAATCAGCATCAAGCATACTTTTATTCTGAAAAGGCACCATTATCGTGACAAAGTCTAGATGAATTTATCTATCTATATGTTTATGAATCTTCAATAGATTCTGTTCATCAGAACCCATCTGCATAGGTCATTGATTATATGCAATAACAAGAGAGACTTGTTCCTGGAATCTAAGGCTAGTTCAACAGACAAAAATGACTCCTTATAGAACATTTTATAGAACACATGGAAAAACATTATATGGTCATCTATATGGCAGGACATAGAATAGAACAAAGAGGTTATATGAGTTGTGAGCTAACAGGAACAAGTTAAAGACTTAGACCTAAACATTATTCATAAATAATTCAGTCTCAGAATCGTTATTTTGGGAACTTGGGTGTGGGTGGAAAAGCCCATGGTTACAATTTAACATGTTTGAAAGATCAATATAGAAAATAAGATATTGGTTTATCCTAGCTGTGCAGGATCTGAAAGCAAGATTAAGAAAGCAATCTTACAATACCATAAGAAGAATAAAATGTGTAGAAGTGAATTGCCCAGGGATACGCAAGACCTGTATGCTGAAATGTAGAAGATGTTGCTTAAAACATTTGAAGACCTGAATACCAGGGAAGGCTGGAGTGTTCTCAGAACGAGAGCTTGGTGTTGTTAAGTTAGTGACACATGTCACCAGGAGTCATTAGATATGAGCAAAATCTCAAATTGCCTTTTTCTTTTCCTTGCAAATGGACAGTAGTTCCAAAATTCACGCAGAATTTTGAGAAGCCCCAGGATAGTCAATATAACCATGAAAAAGAGAATGAATTTGGAGGAATAAAACTTCCTGATTTCAAGCTCTGCTTCAAAGGAACAGTAACTCTGCTGGTCTCCAGGGTCAATAGCAGAACAGCAATCCAGACAGTGTCACGTAAAACCATGTTAGACAAAGAAAACCACAAATACATGGTCAGTTGCTTTGGAGAATGGTAAAAGATCATCCAACGAGGAAGAAGCACTTACATCAATGAATGCTGCTGCAGAAACTTGAAATCCACACATGGAAGAGTCTGGAGTCCTTCCTTATACCACATGTGAAGAGTAACTCAGCATAGGTCAGATACTTCAACGTAGGAGTCCAGGGCATAAAATTCTTAGAAGAAAATGGGTGGGGATCTTCATGGACTTTGGCTGCTCTTAGACGTGAAGCCCAAAGCACAACAAGCACATATATAAATTGGGCTTCATTGAAATCAAACATTCACTAGTTAAAAGACAGCATCACAGTGGGGAAAAGACAACTTGCAGTTTGAGAGGAAATATTTTCACCTTATCCAAAAAGGCTCCAGAATACAGAATATAAAATTAAATGTAAAACTCAAGTATAAGAAGACAAAGTATGTGCCAGGCGGTGGTGGTGCACACCTTTAATCCCAGCACTTGGGAGGCAGAGGCAGGCAGATTTCTGAGTTCGAGGCCAGCCTGGTCTACAAAGTGAGTTCCAGGACAGCCAGGGTTATACAGAAAAACCCTGTCTCGAAAAACCAAAAAGAAAACAAACAAACAAACAACAACAAAAAAAAAAAAACCCAAAGTATTTGAAAGAAGTAAAGCTTTGGGACATATAGCCAAAAATGTTATATAAATGGCCAATAAGTGTGTGAGAACATGTTCAACATTGTATTAGCAATATGTGTATTAAAACATAATGGGATACCTTTTCATAGCCACTAGGATAACTATAGATGTTTTCTCAGGAAGAGCCAAGAAGATGGCTTAGTTAGTAAAATGTGTACTGTACAAGTATGAGGACCTGAGTTTGATCCCAGCCCCAGCCCCATTTAAAGCTAAGTGTGGTGGGGAAACCCTGAAATTAGCTCTGGGAAGTGCAGGATCCATGGGTTTGCTGCTTAGTGAAGCTTAAGAGATGAGTCACAGTCTCAGTGAGAAACCCTGACTCAAAAAATCAGGTAGAGAATGAATGGGGAAGACACCCGATGGCAATCTTGGGTCTGCACAAGTGCACATATATCTACACGTACACATGCACATTTGTGTATTAACACAGGGAAAGGGGGAAAATCAAGAAAATAAGTAACAAATAAGGTACTATATAATCTCTATACTTGGGAGGGAGGGAGGGAGGAGGTCAGCCAGCCTGGGAGGCATGGTGACCTCTGTCTGAAAAAGTGACATGACAACATCGAACAAAACAAGAGACGAATAAAGAAAGTGTACTCCTCATTCACTACGGAGTGAGTGTAAGTTGGCTTAGCCACTTTAAAAAGCAGCTTGACAGTTCCGAAAGACAGTTACAGATACCATGTAAGTCTATTACTAAGTGGATATACAAGAAAATTGAAAACTTGTCACAAAGCATGAATATTCATAATTACCTAAACATGGAAACAGTCCATATGCTCATGTTAGAGGTTTGATTTGTGCTTCTATGGTAATTCACACTTCTGCTGCAGGTCCCTGCCAACAGTTGGTTTTTTTGGATGGGTCAATAAAAAGCCAGAGGCCAATGGCTGGGCAGAGGGACAGAGGCAGGACTTTGAGGATTCTCTGGGAAGAAATGCAGAGGAGAGAAGGGGAAGAATCACCATGATGGGGAAGCAGAGAGATCAGACTTAAGAGTCTGCCAACATGTAAGAATCTGGGAAGGGGGCCTGCAAGGGCCATTCTCCCGATTGGGTCTGGGGTAGCAGAGATGAAATATAGACTTAGCAAGCATCAACTCAGATATATCAGAGGGGAGTGTGTTAGCCCTGTGGAGGTTCAGAAGTGGCCCAGCCATTGAGCTAGTAAGGCATATCAAAAACAATGCCACATGTGCATGTCTTTCATTCATGAATCCTGAGCTCTTGGGCAGGTGCAGAGCTGTGCACGCACCCACTGGAAGCTTAGAGCTGACCTTTAAATATTTATTGCTATATGCCCACAACACAAGTGAGCAAAGTGTGGAGTATGCATAAAATGAAGTATTATTCAGCAATAAAATGTCATGGCATGCTGACTCATCCAGAATTGATGAACTCAGAAAACATTTTTCTAACTAAAAGAAATTCAACTTATGCTACTTCATGTGTGAACTATCCCACGTGACCAAATCTGTGGGGACACTAGTATATTCATGGTTGCCAAGACTAGGCGATGCAAACATGTGGAAATGGGCAATAAAATTTAGAGGATATCGTTTGGGAATGATGGAATTATTTATTTTAGAATTGGATTACAGTGATGTTTAGGCAACCGTAAATAGGCTAATAATATGACATGAGAATTACAGTTTGAATTACTTTTAAAAACTGTAGAGATAGAAGAGAGTCAAAGAAAGGTGCAGTGGGAGATAGAGGGACTGGTGACCCAAGAAATGGCTTCTGTGGGTTAGAGAAAGCAGGAAGACATCCTTTGTCTCCAGTGGAACCCACTCTTTCATTACTTTGACTTTATTCTTCTGAGGCCTGTGCCAACCATCCAATCTATATAACTACAAGATAATCACCTTATGTTCTTTCAAATTACAATACCTTTTAGACATACAAACAGAGATGAGTATTCTGAAGTTTATAAGAGGCTTTAGGGTTCAGACAAAGCACACGTTCTAAAAACACAATAGAAATTTCTAGTGTTTGTTTCAGTGAAGGAGAGTGGGAGGGAATGGAGAAATAAACACATTCGATAACTATAGTCCTTTGAGATTAATTATTTTTATATATATATATAAGAAAACCATGGCACACAGTTCAGTGAGTTCCCTGAGGAATAGTGGTGGAGTTGACTCAAATATAGGGGGTTTTGCCTTTAGAGTTGGGGATTAGCTGTGACAAATGTATCTGTTGAATGATGATTACGTAAGTGGTAACAGCAGCCGTCTGAAAACAACTGCCAACAGTAGGCAGCAAGTGCACACTGGTCAGATGGGGTGAGGAGCTTGACTGGGTGTTTGAGCAGCTGAGGAGCTGTTTGTATAGACAGCTTTGCTGTAAAATACAGCTGTGACTTCACAGGCAGAGAGAGACAGATCAGTCCAATATGTCATGACATTGGGTATCAACAGAAGCTTGGGTTTTCAGTGGAAATCTTGAAAATATGGTGTAAAACAAAAGCAAGCAAAACCAGCAAAACTATGGGGAAATTCTGATGGGAGGGGTGAATTTATAAAAGTGAGAAAGAATGGTTAATTAGTTTGCATCTCTGTTACTATGATATTCACTTTGGCCAAAAGCAATGTTTGAGAAGTAGTTTATTAAACCTTATGGGTTAGAATCCATTATAGAGAGAAGCCAAAGCAGGAACTGAAGCAGGAACCATGGAGGAACATTGTTTACTGGCTTGCTCTCATGGCTTGCTCAGCCTGCTTTCTCGTACAACCTAGGACCACCTGCCTAGGGAATGGCACCGCCCACAGTGGGCTGCTACAACCACTAATGGCACCTACGTGCCTATCACCCCTCCCCCACCTCATACATCAATTATTAATCTAGATTTGTCTATAGGCCAATTTGATGGAAGTATCTTTTCAACTGAGGTTCCTTTCCCCAAACAACTCTAACTGTGTCAAAATGACAAAAATCAAATCAAATCAAGTCAAAGCAAAGCAAAACAACCCAAAAACCTAACCAGCACAAATTGATCGAGATATTCTGGAAAAAAAAATGGGTAGGGACCCCAAACACTTACGGAGGCATTGGCTTTATAAAGCAGGGGTTGTTCTTTCATTTTATCAGAGTGGAGTTCAAGGTTGGTTGTGGGTTGATATATTTGGCCCCTGGGAAGTAAGAACATTTCTGAGGGTTTACAGTGTTATTTTCTCTCCCTATCTCATAGGAAATAGAAGCCAGGCTCACCCTCTGAATATGTTGGTGGGGGAGGGGTGATAGGCACATAGGTGACATTAGTGGTTGTAGCAGCCACCACAGAGTATAAGAATTCTCAAGGGAGTGGAGTAAGATTAAAGTATCATTTTGGAGAATCAGAGAATAAACTGACACAACCAGAATCATAGTGGTAATTTTATTGTTTTCAGGGTCAATTTTAAGATCTATCAGGTCTCCAACTACTATCATTTTGTTATTTACAGGTTTCCATATGTGCCTAAGATTTTTCCTCGATCTCGGTTCCTGATCATTAATCTAAGGACTTGGACCTGATTGGGACTGAAAGGAAATGAAGAAAAGACAGGCACACACGAATGTACACGGGAAGGGTAGAGACTGGGGTCCAGTAGACTACACTTTTTGATGGAGAAAGTAGAGGATCCTGGAAGCTCAGTTGAACGGTGGGTTCATTGCCTACAGGTAAATGAGGAGTCAGAGTTATTATATAGAGGTGAATAAAGAGGCTGGTTTAGCTACTCTTGCTAGGAGCAGGCTCTGTAGGGGAACAGTCTTCAGATCATAAATATTGAGAAGAAGAAATCTGTGGCGGACATTACACATCTTTGACATTTGAACCCAAGGAATCATTGCCATATTCCTGAGCCTTACCTGCCAAAAGCTTTGGCACTCCCATGGCAGTGCCCACGTCAACAGCACACCGTTCACCCGGGACCTCACCCATTTAGGGTTTCCTCCTCTCCTAGTAATATCCTCCCCTGTGTTATAAAAATTCATTTTCCTATTTCCTTCTAGTATCGAGGATAGTGTTGAGAAATTTTTAAGCAATACATTTTAGATTGCTTAACTAGGGCGTTTGGTTAATCAGAATATCATCAGAATGCTTTTAGACAATGGACATACACTAAAACATGTTTGTACAGGCAGATAGCCTAGATATCCACCCAAATCTAACTTTAACTTTAGCCAACTAAGTGACAGAGCCACCTCAAAACTTGATTTTAATAAAAGTCTCATATAAAAAAAAAAGTCAGCTATAACATATGTTTCAATTTCAAAACAAAACAAAACAAAACAAACAAAAAAAAACCAACTCACAACAATAAAAGGTCCTGTCCTACCGCTGCTAGGAAAAGCTTCAACCTTCTTGTTTTCATTTTGAGATTCATAAACCTCTTCATCTTGTAATCTTACAGGCCCACCATCAATGCAATAAACCTTTACACAAGAGGGTTGAGTCGTGAGAAGGTGAGAACGGCTGGAAAACAAGACTTGGAGCAGAAAGGGTTAAAGAACTCATGGCTTCCACCAAACTCATGCTCTGCCAGCTATGGGTCACAGATGTATGTGGTGGTGTCTGGCATCTGTTCTGCTCCAGAGGCTAATTAAAGAAACAAAAAAAGTGCTGGCCTGGCTACCAATGGAAATCACAGAGTCTAAGAAACTCGGCAACCAGGACCAGTGAGTCCCTAGGAAATCACCCAGCAACAAATAGGAGATCAAACAGTGCACCATAGCAACCGCAGCATAACATAGACAAAATAAGTCTAATCCAGCAGGGTCAGGGGCCAGAGGACTTACAGCTGTCCAAGCATATCTAGAAGATGCTATAGGCCATTGTTTTGGTGGGAGCTACGAACTCGCAAGTTAAATAGAAAAGAGTCATTTTCTTCAGTGACAAGTATTTGACACACACCACCCCCCCCCCCCCCAGCAATCCAGTTCAATGGCACAAAGGTGTGGGGGCACAGAAGAGCTGAGTTGCTTGGGGATTTAACCTGAGACATCTTTGGGGCATTTAAGTAAAGCTGATGAACTTACAGGCTAGATGACGGAGGGCACAATCCAGCTGGTGACCTAGGCACAGAAATGGATATACTCAGTAGTTAACATTGTGGCTTTGAAGAAAATTACGCGGCTACAAAGAAAACAAGCCAGGACCCTGGGGAGTAACAATATTTA
This sequence comes from Mus minutoides, assembly GCA_902729485.2. Taxonomy (NCBI): domain Eukaryota; kingdom Metazoa; phylum Chordata; class Mammalia; order Rodentia; family Muridae; genus Mus; species Mus minutoides. Next base: position 139,757 of record LR750497.1, read on the forward strand.
CACGAAGCCAGAGAAGGGATCGCAGGTCGGGGAGTCAGGGAAGAGAAGCAAGGGAAGCGGGGTGGGGTGGGGCGGGGTGAGGGAAAGCGGCACATGGAGCCCAGTGCTGCTCCGCTCTTCCAGGTGCCAACTGGAGTTGGCAAGGAGGAAGTTGTCACTGATATTCATGAGATGATCTCAGGAGAAGTACCGGGAGGAAGTCCTGCAACGTGAGTGAGAAGGAACAGAAAACAGAAACAGGTTCTGGCATTAAAAAGGAAATCGAAGCCGGGCGTGAGAGTCCACGATTGTTAGTCTTGCACGCATAGTGAGGCCAGAGAATGCAAGTTCCAGGGTGGTCTTAGCGACTTGTTGATTTCACCCGGGACAGATTGGGTTGCGTGAGGGGAACCCAGCCTCAACCAAAGCGAGTAAAAAAGGTGTGATGGTGTGTGTCTATAACCCTCAGAAACCCTGCAGAAGCAGAGGGTCAGGAGTTCAAGTTCATCTTCAGCTACATGGGGAGTAAAGGTTTGTCCTGAACTAAATGAGATCTGAGCTAAATGACAGCCTGCATCAGAAAACAAACAAACCTGTAAAACAAACAGTAGCAAGCAAGCAAGCAAGCAAGCAAGCAAGCAAGCAAGCAAGCAAGCAAGCAACCAGATGGAAAATCCAGTGATCCAAGCAGCTGCCTTGACTAGTGCTTTAACCAAGGCCTGCAAGCATCTATGTTAGCCATGGTTCTTGGCTCTACAAACATTTTCTCCCTTTGAATTAGGGTTCAGTGGTCAAACTTTGGGAATCCAGAAGAGTGTGAAGTGAACCGACACTAAGTTGTTATTAGGTGCAGGTTTTTAGCTTCGTTATTTCTATAATCATAGAAATTTAATTTCCACAAAACCTGTTATAGAAGTTTCTTTCAGATTGAGATTTAAAGGAATAACAGTAATGAGATGTAAACTTTAGTATGCCTCAGACCCACTATCACCGGTCCACTTTGATTTTGTAGACCCGGAAAGAATTTTCATTTTTCTCTTGCTTATAGATTTTCTAGGTTTTGAATACATTTTAAGGTTCTATTGCACTCTCTTAGTCTGTCACCGTGATGAAGAAGCAATGGTAGCCTCACTTTATCAAGAATGGATCACTTAGCCCTCAGTTCCAGAGCTCCGGAGTATGGCACCAGTATTGGCTGAGCTCCGGTGAGGACCTCGTGACTTATGACATCAGAGTGTTAGGGGGCTGTGAGGGAAAAGCTGCTTTCTTGACAGCAAGTCAGAAGGAAATGGGGATCAGTCCCTTCAGAAGGTATATCCATGCTACCTCAGCACCCTACTTAGCTCCACCTAGGAAAGATCCCATTAACTGTGTTCAGTCTTATGATGATTTCCTTCCAAGTGGAAAAGGTATCTCTGAACACTGAGTTTAAACGATTGAGCCTCTGTTTATAGTCCCACTGTCTGCTGGTAGAACTGTATGAAATGCCTGTTTCAGTGTCAGCAACCTCTCCTCGAAGGCTTCAGGCTTCAGATGGTCACCTGGACTTTGGAATGAATGGAATGTTTGGGTTTCCACAGGTACCATGGTGTTAGGGGTAAAGCCTCTCCGAGGTGATTCTCCTTAGGTGAGTTTATGAGGGTGGATCCTTCCTGAGACGAATGAGCTCCCTTCCCAGTGGCAGAGAGAACTTGGCACCCATCTCTTCTTTGTGAGGTTACAATAGAAGGTGTTCTGGCTGCGGCATAGAAAGTGTCCACTTCAGAGTCAGATCACATGGCCAAATAGGTTCACAGAGAAAGTGGAAAGGGAACATTGACATCATTTTCCTCTGTGATCTAATTAATGTTTATGTAGTTCTGCATATTTTATTTTTATTTTTAAAATTTATACTATTTTTATACTAGTAAGCTTGGGCTACTATTTTATTACTTAGGACATGCATTTACTTTTATATAACAGAATCCCAAAATGGCATCAATTAAGTGAATTGTTTAAAGCTCTCTGATGTTTAGCAGGTACATAAATCTACGAGGCTGAATTTTCACTGAATGCTTTTTGAGGGAAAAAATAGCAAGAGTTGTTCTCCACCTACACGTGGCAGCTCCAGGCACGTTAACTAGGTCTCTGAGTGGCTGGATAATATTTCCTGATACAAATTCATATCTGGAACTCCACTTCAATCCATTTCAATTTCTTAAGCAGCATACAAACAAATACTACATTAACTTTAAATATCAAAAGCATGCATTCATGTTGACAAAAAATATTAAGATCAAATCATATAGCCTAAATGCCTACTTTGTATTTGGTTTAAGAATTCGTTTACATACTCTTATTTCCTAGAGGCTTAAACGGTTACATCAGAAAGCATATTGTATGTTACACTTTAAAATCAAGCTATTAGATTTTAAAAGTTCACCAAACACTGACAGAATGCTAATACTACCTTTATCTGGCTCTGGGATGGAAGGAGAAACCCTCATATTGAAAGCTCATTTGAATTCAAATCCTCTTATGCTCAAGGAGCCTGTGAAACAGGGAAGTGAGCCTCCAGCGTATGAACCTGTAGAGACAAGTCACACCAAACCATAGCATCCACTGGCACTTGCAAGCTGCATTGCAAAACACAGCTACATCAGAGCTATTAATCTGCAGTTCCGGGCAGATCCCCTACTCACTCTCTCTTCAGCATCTTTTCAAGCATAACACTGTATTGGTTATTAAAATTATTTCCTAGCCTAACAAAAAGTCTGATTTGAGTCTACTCACCATAACTCTAATCTCTAAATCTATTCTAAACATATTTAATCTACCTCCGACTGACAATCCCTCCAGGAAAATACAATATCATTTCTGTATGACTTTGATACCTAGGACTGTTAGGAGAGGAACAACCATATCTTTCCATTCTTTCTTCATCTAGAAGAAGAGATACGAAAAGATTGGAAGATTACAAAATAAAGATACATTTTCGTTTTGTTCTTTAAAATTCATTAAAACATAAAATAAACTCACTTGGAAAGGTGAGCATATCACTGGCTCAACATAGGTGGCCCTGTGCTGAAAAATAAGGCATGCGTTTCCATCAGAAGTAAAAATGGTTGCATAGGAACCAATAGTTTTGTATGGAAATCCTTAAGGATTATAAGAACATACCGTGAAAGTGCATAACCCCAGCTGTCGTCTATAGTAACTTCCTAATGGAAGGCAAGACAGATGTTCCAGCCTAGTGGAGACTACAACCCCTTTAAAGGTATGGAAATGGAGTTTTCAAGTTAGTGTTAAATCTTCAGAGAACTACCAAAATAGTGGGAGCTTGAGAGATGTCTTGGGGACAAGCACTGTTCATTGACACTTTTTGAGTGGAGAAGTGGGGGCTGGGGGGATGTAGTAAGGTGAAATAAGAGATTTCAAAAGCACAAGAAAGCAAACTTGTGCCTTCACACCTCTGACTTGTCATGGAGTGGCCTGGTTGTATGGTTCAGTTTCCACTACTGGAGACAGGAGGAGTAGAAGAACTAAGAATGACTCTGAGAATGGTAACTTCTATTACTGTATTGAAGACAGCAAAATTGTGCCTCCCAGAAAAGCAATTGGTGGTATAAATGGGATTTGAACGGAAGGACTCTGTTCCTTGTCTTGGAGAAAATTTGGTTTGTCGTTACCTCTATGGTCTCATTATTCATTTTTTTTAAAAAATTATATATTTAATGTATATGAGTACACTGTAGCTGTCTTCAGATACACCGGAAAAGGGCATCAGATCCGATTACAGATGGTTGTGAGCCACCGTGTGGTTTCTGGGAACCGAACTTAGGACCTCTGGAAGAGCAGTCAGTGCTCTTAACTACCAAGCCATCTTTCCAGCCCCATGGTCTCATTATGTTATTATCATAGCACTATTATAACAAGGCTGGTGCAGTTGGTGCATGTAAATGCACACAACAAACATGCCCATTATTGCAACACTTGTCTTACTTAGCATTTGAAAAGAAGATAATGCACGTAAGATAGAAGCTGTGGATCACTCAGAAGCCTTGGGACCAGGTTCTTGAAGATCAAGGCTTTTACACAGGCTTAGTCACAGTTTCTGGCCTTGATTCCTTTGGTGAAAAAAATGACTGTTGACATTTCTTGGGGCATGGGGGAGTTCAGTTACAGATTGTCATTTCTTATTTTGTTCTCACTTGTTTACTTTGTTTTTATAGACACTACTGGACATTTATACCAAGAAAGATGGCTTGATAGAAATTTATAGAAAGTCAGGGCTGCCATTTTTCTTTGTAAACACGAGGCCATGTGTGGTGGATCAGTCCTGGGATCTCCTTGTTGCCCTCTGTAGGCTACCCTCAGAGATAGGGGACATCAGTAGGGACCCTACCATAGACCTGTGGTGAACACTCTGATGGTGCTCTTGCCAGCAGTGGTACCTACCTCCTAGGTACCAGTCCAGCTAGTGGTAGCTCTTCTTGGGTCCTGGTGACCTTCCTGATACTGCTTCATCTGCCAGCCATTGTCTCTGAGGAAGTGCTAGAATTTTCCATGTTCCAATCTCAAACTTGTTCAGCAAAAGGCTACTCTCAAATCATTCCTTCTAAAGGCACACTATGTCCTGGTTCCTACAAGATCTGGCAGTGTTTTCCAATATGTGGGATTCAGATGCTTAACAAGTGAGGGATTATTGCAGGAACATGTGAATCATCATCCCAGCCAAATACATAACATTGACAGTTGTGTGACATCTGCAGTGTGCCAAATCCTGTGCATGCATTATCTCATTTTTATCCTCTCACAAATGCTGTGAGGTTTTGTCGGTAATCACCAGCATTCCACAGGTGAGGGAGAGAACTTAGCCTCAGTGAGATTAAGCAAATTGCTCAAGATCATAAAGCCAGCAAATAAACAGGTCTCCAAATTCAGGCTAACCAGTATATATATGTACACACACACACACACACACACACACACACACACACACACACACACTGTATATGCACATATGTATATTTTCATAATGTTTATATTTGTTTGGGTTATAAAATTATAGATTTTAAAGTTCATATAATTTATGGTAAATTTTTGTTATTTTCCTCTCCACTGAAGTTTTACATTGAAAATGTGCCTCCACCACAAATGAATGGTTAAGTCATACTTTTTTGAAATCTTTCTCTGTGTGTGTGCATATGTGTATGAACCCAAGTGTACAAGGGCTACAGCAAGCATGTAGCACTCAGAGGACAGCCTTGGGGTTTGGTTGCTGCTGTCTTTGGCATTGTTTGTGGCAATGTTCACTGCTTTTTATGCCAAGCTGACAGCTCCTGCTCCCATCTCCCTCTGCCTCGCATCTCATGGGAGGAGCCCCAGCTTGGCAGATGCAGGCGTTATGTAGGATTTGAACACAATTCTTCCTGCAGGGATAGCCTTTGTGCTCAACCTAGGAAGGAAGGGTTCCTTTTGTCTCACGGTTCCAGTTTATAGTCTGTTCTTTCTCAGAAGTCACTGGGCAGGAACTTGAAACAGCGGATCACACTGCATCCCCAGGCAACCAGAGTGATAATCTCTCTCCGATGTAGTCCAAAGGCTTTTAACCAGCTATTAATTTGACAATACTAGCCATCGCAGGTAACAAGTGATTTCTTTACCCATTAGCCAAACAGTAGTTTTGTAGTACTCTCTCAAGAGCTAGGATTTGAGGTTATAGTTCCGCAGTGGAATGTTTTCCCAGCATACACAAATCTGTGGGCTCAATCCCCAGCACTGAAATGAGTTAACTAATGACTGTTCAAAACACACACCAAATACAGCAGTAAGTATAGAAAACATGCTTCAACATATAACAAGGACACATGCTCCACTATGTTCATAGCAGCCTTATTTATAATACCCAGAAGCTGGAAACAACCCAGATGTCCCTCAGCAGAGGAATGGATACAGAAAATGTGGTACATTTACACAACAGAGTACTACTCAGCTATTAAAAACATTGACTTCATAAAATTCTTAGGCAAATGGAAGGAACTAGAAAATTGAGGTAACCCAGTCACAAAAGAACACTCATGGTATGCACTCACTGATAAGTGGATATTAGTCCCAAAGCTCAGAATACTGAAGATACAATTCACAGACCACATGAAGCTCAAGAAGAAGGAAGACCAAAATGTGGATGCTTCAGTCCTTCTTAGAAGGGGGAACAAAATAGTCATGGGAGGCAGAGGGTGGGAGGGACATGAGAGGAAGAGAGGAGGGGGGAAAGGGGAGCAGGGTCAGGTATAGGAGGAGGAAGGGATGATATACAAAGGGTCAGGAATTTGAACAGAAGTGTGTAACTATGGAGGATGGAAAACTGGGGGTAGCCACTAGCAAGTTCCAGATGTCAGGAAACCAAGAGGCTCCTGGGACCCAACAGGGATGAGATTAGCTGAAATGTCCAACAAAGGGGAGGGAGAACCTGTAGAGACCAGATCTAGAGGTTAGGCAAAGCCCCCAGTTAGGGGATGGAGCCATCTACTCACCTCTAAATTTTTAACCCAGAATGGCTCCTGTCTAAAGAAAATGCAAGGACAAAGTGTGGAACAGAGACTGAAGGAAAGGCCATCCAGAGACTGCCTCACCTGGGGACCCATCCCATATACAGTCACCAAACCCAGACATTATTGTGGATGCCAAGAAATGCTTGCTGACAGGATCATGATATAGCTGTCTCCTGAGAAGCTCTGCCAGAGCCTGACAAATACAGAGGCAGATGCTCATAGCCAAGCATTGGACTGAGCACGGGGACCAAATGGAGGAGTTAGAGAAAGGACAGAAGGAGCTGAAGGGATTTGCAACTCCATAAAAAGAACAACAATATCAACCAATCAGACCCCCCCCCCCAAGCTCCCAGGGACTAAACCAAAGTGTACACATGGAGGGACCCATGGCTCCAGACACGTATGTAGCAGAGGATGGCATTGTCTGGCATCAATGGGAGGAGAGGTCCTTGGTCCTGTGAAGGCTCTATTCCCCAGTGTAGGGGAATGCGAGGGCAGGGAGGAGTGAGTGAGTGGGTGGGTGGGAGAGCATCCTCATAGAATCAGGGGGAGGGCGATGGAATAGGAGGGTTCTGGAGGAGAAACCAGAAAAGGGGATAACATTTGAAATGTAAATATATAAAATATCTAATAAAAAACCAACCAAACAAACAAACAAACACACACACAAAGAAACCTATTTCACTCTAGGGAGCTGGCAGGCTCTATTCTCCAAGTATCTTAGTCCTGAGATCTTTACATGGATTTCCTTATACCACACAGAGTCCTTGGGTAAGAAGTAGAGATTGAAAAACTTTTTTTTCTTAAAAGGCCATAATTCTCTTGATGGTAGAGAAAAAGTATGACTCATAGATTTTTGAGAAATCCCTCTTCAAACATTTAGGGGCGAGTCAGGAGAATGATTGGACAAGACAAGTTCGAAAGCTGTCCTCTCTCTGGAAGTCAATCTCCTGGCAGCTTCGCCACTCTCACCTCTCCTCAAATAAAAAGAGTGGATTTTGCCACTGCTCTGGTGTGTCAGTTCCTCTGTGTTTATCTCTCTTTACCTAACACTATAGTAACCTGAAGCCCTGGAGCACGCTGGCACATCTTGTCTGGAGTCGTCCTAGATCCCCATGTCTCATGCCTCTTTCTGCCTTACTTTTAACTTGGCTATTTCTCTGTCCTACCCAACCATCTTGAATTTATTCATCAAAGGATGGTCGACCATTGTTCCTGGACTTGGAAATAAGTAATGAACAAAAAATGGTAACTAAAACATCAAACTGATAAAAATTACCATGGAGTTTCAGATACTGGTAGATATCAAAATGGAGTAAGCTAGATTGTCCCCTTGTGTCCCATGGTAGGCTCCTCTTCCCAATATGTTCTATTTCCAGATTCTCGATCTGCACTATCTGCTTTCCCATGGCAGTGAAAGGAGCTTCCTCTTACAGGATATTAATAAAGTGAATAGGACTGGGCACATGGGGCACCATAAACTTAGAGATCAAAATAGGATGAGCTTTGTAAAGGTTCAGGGGGGCAATAAACAGAACTTCTGAAATTTAGTTAAAAAGAGGAACACAAGGCAGCAGCCTGTGTGTGAAGCCACATCAGCAGTGACCTACTATTGACCCAAGGACACTTGGGTCATAGGCCGGGTATTATGGTGGATCCCTGCAATTTCAGCCAATCTGGAGGCAGGGTTACAAGCCTGTTTTGTCCTTACTGGGTAACAGAAAGGTAACCTCCACCCTTTTAGTAGCTTCTGCATGATTATTTTAGCTCTGAATTTTAGCATAAGAAAGATCTATTCATCTTTCATACGGTTTATGCTAGACCTGGGCTGAGAGCTGTGGCCAGCTCTGAATTTAGGTGTGGAAATCCACTTTGTTTGACCAGGAGTCTTAGAAGTTGAAACCAAGGGGAAAGTTCCTAGAAACTTCAATGGAGTGTTAGGTCACAGTTGAAGGGTCAGTTTGAGTTCACCCGGCCAATTCAAAGAGAGCTGGGCAGAGATCACTTAGGATGAGAGACATGGAGAGCAAATATGGAGCAAGTGGTGAAGCAACCGTGACCTGAGCTTTGAGGAACGGGAGAAAAGAGCAGAACACTATTGACAAGCTGAACTTGTCTTCCCACCCACACACAGCTCAGTCGGAGGTGTCAAAGGTGTCAGCTTTGGAGAGTAATGGAAATGACTAAGCATTATCTGAGAATAGGTACATGAGATGAGACAGGCAGGTGAGGTGTTCTTGAATTGGACTGCCTGCGTCTGGACTCTTCTATTTGATCTTTGCTACAGTTCTTTCACATGGAGAATGGGATATTCAATTATGGCACAGAACTACTACAAAAGGACTCATACAAGAAGTCAAGTCCTCACATCGGTAGAATTGTTGAAGTGTTATATGTTAATGCTATGTCACTTCTACAGAGGAGACCATCTACCACAAATCTAACGAGGGTCAAGACCGACAGTGACTTTCGAACTGAAAGATTATCTGGTTGTTTTCTACGTCCTTACAGTAATGTTGTTTATAAATATTCTTGGTACAATTAGTAGTGTTTTTTTCCAGATCAAGAGGAGTAGAGAATTCGATTCGCTTCCTTTGTGTGGGGCTAGCTATCCAGTTCTCTGTTGCCAACCTCCACTCTAATGTATTGTTTGGAAACTAATAGAAATATGTACTTTGGCAGCATGAGAAATTCACAAAACAAGCATTTCATCAAAGAAAAAAATGTTTAAAGGATATGACACAAAAATCTTTAGGCCTCAAAACCTAGCAGTAAGTGAGAGAGTTTATGTACATACATATCACAACATCCAAGAAAAGCAGAAAAAAATAAACTTACCAAGCATCACATAGATCATTAATCAAAGTACACAATATACTATTACTATATAAATGCTTCAATAACTGAAAAAGTACTCAGGTCACACAAAGTATGTCTTCTGACCACTTAAATGGAATTAAATCAGAAATCAATAACAAAATGATCTATGAAAAATCTATAGACTTTTGGCTAACGTCAACAGGAGAGGAATATAAGAAAGTATTTTCTAACTTATTGAAATTAAAACACAGCACATCAGAACGTGTAGAATGCCTTTAAAGCAATACTTTAGGATAGAAATCAATAGTACTATGTATTTATGTTAGAAACGATATTTTGAATCAATATAAAGGGCCTGTGACCAGGTGCACTGAGTTTGTCTGTTTCTGATGTAAAGCCAATATATATGACTCAGACTATATAGAGATCTTGTCTCAAAGAAACCAAATCAATTCAAGCCAACCAAAACCAGCCTTTAAATGAGATCTATTTAAAGTGTCAGCAACATTGTCTTATAAGTAGAATATCTTTCCCATGAAAGTACCTGGAAACTGACATATCTAAAATTGCCAAAACTTCTTTTTCTTGAATACAGAATTGGTAGTTTGTTACTGTTTTTAGTTAGAATACATACTGGTTAGTCTTTAACTGTCAACTGGACATACCTTGAATCATCTGGGAAAAGATTATTAATTGCCTAAATGAGGATCACCTGTGGGCACTTCTGTAGTGGATCATCTTCATTGTTCATTGAGATGGGACTGGTGTAGGACCTATACCTGTCGTGGTAAAGTAACAGACCCGGGACTTAGCACATGGTCACTTCTTTTCGATCGAATCGTCTTCGTTCCTCCGTCGTGTCTACGTAAGGAGAGACTGGAAGTGACACCGACACTATACTCGTTGACAGAGGATGAGGGCGGAGCCACTGAGAGGGTGTCACTACCTGACATTAGCCCAATTGTGTGAAGAATAAGCCTTTTCTTCCCTAAGTTGCTTTTGGTCAGGAGGTATTATCACAACAGAAATTAAGCCAGAATAGCATACAAAATAATGCCTTCATTAAAGTTTTTGCACACATACATATGCTGTTGAACCTTGCCCAAATTTACCTCGCCATTCTCTTCTACCCACCCTCCCCCACTGCTCCCCCCCAAGTCCTCTTCTGCTTTCTTGGTTTAGACACACACTTTCTTCCTCTTCTTCTTGCTCCACCTCCTTCCTTCACCCCTGACTCCTCTCTCTCCCTGAAATCTAGATCCTAATTTAGAGAGAAAATATGTGATGTTTTCCCGTTTGTCCCTTTAGATCTCCCCGCCTCACGGATCTTGTTCTACTTCCTTCTCATTCATGTATGTACATGAATGACACATTTCCACATATAAGAAGATATGCAATGTTTATCTCACAAAGTCTAGCTTATGTCACTTAAGCAATGATTCCAGTTTCATCCATTTTTCTGAAAGAAACATACTTTTGTTCTTCTTTATGAGAGCTAAATAAAATGCCGACATATGTAGTTCACATTTTTAAAAAATCCAGTTACTTACTGATCTAGGTAAGTGTTATTTCTTAGCTCTTATGAACAATGAATTAAATGTTGTCTGTGCAAGTATGTAAACACGTACCTGAATATATGCGCAAAACATACACTATTAAGCACACATATGCACACTAGTGTACTCATGCATGAACATGTGAGCACACATATACACAGTCATGTGCACATACACATGAACATATGTGAACACATATACATATACACAACACAACAATTTATTCCCAAGTGTTTTACAAGGTGCTATAGATGTGATCAGGGTGGCTTTTGAAGTTAACACAGTTCAAAAGGTATGCAGAGTGAGCTTTAACTTTTGTCTACCTTTTCATTTTGCAAATGAGATTGAGTTTCTGAGGTCATTATATAGGCTTACAGGTAAGAAAGGAACGCTGATAGGATAAAGCAGGGCAAAAGCCAGAAGAAAGGGAGACAAACCACACCACTCTCTTCTTGGCACGGCACAGCCAATACAGTCATGGTTTCATAGCAGTAGTGGCTGCTTGCAAAGGGCCTACAGAGGGATGACCTATCAAGAGTCAACCTTGCTTGAGTAGGAGCCCATATGGTCATACCCCGCCCTTCTGAACTGTGTGGGCTATTGAAGAATTCTAGTGTTGTGGCAGACATTAAGTTGTGCACCCAACTGAAGAACCTACCATGCATTAATCCAATGGATAGTTTCAAGTCTACGGTTACACACACACACACACACACACACACACACACACACACACACTCATGGCCCTGGTTAAACTCAGTGGTTCACTAACAAAACCAAAAAAGCTATGAGTGTGGGAAAGAGAGGGTAAGAGTGACAACAATCAGAACAATGTGTATATATATATATATATATATATATATATATATATATATATATATATACATTCTTTGACAATTATGAATATACAATAAATAATATATACATTTATTATGTAAAAGTATGTGTTGAAAAAAATTGTCAAAGAATAAATTTAATGAAAAAATGTTAAAGGTGAGAAAGGAATAAAGTTAAACTCAATGGTTACCATACACATTGGCCTTAAGCATGGCTCTTTCTTTGTTCTGTTAACTGTGCCAAAATCCCTGATTCTTGGAGAGCGAGAGACTTAAGCCAGACCCTGGTGGTACAGGACTTCTTTCCCTATTCATGTCTTTTTAATTTCTCTTCCTTGTCTTTCTTGCCTCAATAGTGCACTCAACTATTACTACTGTAGCTGCTAAAAAATTTACTTACACCCATGATTTGTTTTCTGTTCAAAAAAAATTTGTTTTTCTCTGCAAGAACTGGCTGGAAATTAAGGATCATCTCATATATCAAATCATTAAACAAATTACTTGAATCAGCGAAGGCCAGTGCGGAAGGCCACAAGTTGAGAGTATGGAAAGAAAAAAAAAAAAAAAAAAAAACACGAACTTTCCAAGGTAGGCACTTTACTATTATCTTTCCCTTGAGAACCGAGTGAGAATCAAAGAGAGCCTCATCTATGAAATCTGTCTTCTCCCGTGGGCATTCATGCAGGGTCTCAGGCATGCTAGACGCCCGTGCTCGGAGCAACTCATGCAGCCCTGTTTGTGCCTTTTATTTCAAGACATGATTTCAACTGAATTGCTTGGGTTGGACTCTGTAGGCCTTGAGCATTAGCCCCTCTTGAGTGTCCCAGATTATGAGCCCATGACACATTGCTCTAGATTTGTTGGAGTTTGGTGGGGTTGGTGCTTGGAATTCTAATCTTAGGTCCTCAGGATTTCGTTAAGCACTTTATTGACGGAGTCCAGCCTTGTTTTGTGGTGTGTGTGTGTGTGTGTGTGTGTGTGTGTGTGTGTGTGTGTGTGCACTATGTGTCCCTGTGGGTGGAGACTAGGGGATGATGCTGGGTGACTTCCTTAGTTGCTGTCCACCTTATTTTCTGAAACACAGACCGTGCTTACTGCTAGCTGGTTGACCAGCAAGCCTCAGAGATTCTTCTCTCTGCCTCCTAATCCTGGTGTGCAGGGATTACAGCTGTGCACCACCTAGCCATTTTTTATGTAGGTACTGGGTATCTGGTCTTAGGTGCTCATGCTTGTGTGGCAAGCCCTTTACTGATTGAGCCTCCAGCCTGCAGCTTTAATTAATAAATTCTATGGATTCAAAGCGGTGTGGCCTACAATTTTACAAAGAACCTGTAATGGAGGAAACTTTGGTTTTTTAAAATCAGGTGCACTGTTGCATAGTGGGTAAATTATCTACTTAATTCACTAACATTGTTAACAACTCTAACAAATGATGCTGCTGTGGTGCAACAATGGAAAGGGATGCTGAGAGACAGGGGGTCTCAAGCCGCTAATCAGCAGCTCGCCTATCTGCACTGCAGCACTGCATGAACCTCTCTAGGACATGAGTGTAGAGTCAGGATGGCTGTCTCGGTCCTCTTCGGATTGGTGCTTAGTCCATGCTCCACAGAAAAGCCATCTCCCCCTCCCCCTCCCCATCCCTCCTTCTCCTCCTTCCTCCTCCTCCTTCCTCCTCCTCTCCTCCTCCTCTTCTTCTTCTCCTTCTCCTCCTCCTTCCCCCTCCTCCTCCCTTCTCCTCCTCCCTCCTCCTCCCTCCTCCTCCCTCCTCCTCCTCTTTGTATTCTTTTCAGAAAGTCTTGACTCAGCATCTACCCATACCACACTCCAAAATAAAAGGTAAGTAATCTCAGCAGACTAAATTTTTCTTTGTGGTGATCTTCAGCCCTGGCTGTACATTATTAGTATTCTATGAAGAGAGATTTAGCACACAATGGGCCCCACCCTGGAGCAATTAAGTCAGAATCCCCAGACACGATCCAACAGGCATCAGGTCACTCCTATTTGTTTGGTCTGTTTTAACCCTCTTAGGATGATTCTCTATGAAGCCCTTTGAGACCAGTGATGAGTACAGATACCTGAGGTTTTTGAAGGGAAGCCAGCACTCGGTATGTCTGGAAAAACCTAGCTGAGTGCCTTTGTTTTATCTTCTGCAATTGCATTTTCCTGAAAGACCGAATTCTCATTAGTTCTGTACAGGTCATGGTAGTTATGGGAAGATTTATCCTATAATTAAGAATAAAATGAGACCTAATTTCTGTAGGAAATTACATTGTACTGTGTGGTAAATTACACTTCTCACTAGGAAATTATAAAATAAGAATTTGGCATTGGATAGAATAATATGATGTTTAATTACTTAAATTATATAATTAAAAGATAATTAGCCAAATAGGTAATAATTTGGCTAATTGCAATAACCAAATGATTGCTTCCATAATGAAATTTACTTTTTACCATAGTTAGTAATATAAAATATTTTCTAAACATCTAGTGGTATTTTAAACATTACATTGATTTGTGAGTAAGTGGCCAATGTTTGATTGATGGGCTGTCTCCTTGTAACCAATTTGTTATTGTGACTGTTAGTAAGAGTTGCTGAGTCAGCCAGGCAGGCAGGTGTTCCAAACTTAGCAACAGTGGATACATGGAGGAAGAATGCATGCCTTGGAATTCTTGGTTGGTGGGCTAGAAATCCCTGTTTCATTACCTATGAGTTTGCCAAACCATTTTAGAGATTGCTGTTCCAACATGGCATAGAGTTGGTCTTGAGGAAATGACAGTAATTATTTTGTAAGGCTTTCTTGAACACAGGGTCTCACTTTGTAAATCATGCTGGCTTCGACCTCCCTGTGCTCTTCCTGACTCCACTCTCCACATGCTACGATTGCAGAGAGGACAATGACATACCAAAGAGATGATCCCACCCAAATGTAGCTTGGTGAGCCAAAGAGTTTACTGAGTTTACTTGTAAGAGTGTGGGTGATGGATTATTTATAGGATCATGGATGCCTATCACAGCTACTTCAGTAAAAA
>LR750497.1:155587-174668 GCA_902729485.2 Mus minutoides
TCCCTTGGCTTGCTCAGCCTGCTCTCTTATAGAACCCAAGACTGCCAGCCCAGAGATGGTCCCACCCACAAGGGGCCCTTGATCACTAATTGAGAAAATGCCTCACAGCTAGATCTCATGGAGGCATTTCCCCAAATGAAGCTCCTTTTTCTGTGATAACCCCAGCTGTGTCAAGTTGACACAAACCTAGCCAGTACAGGGAGATTCTCCTTCAATTTGAAAAGAGTTCAGGTTCATCTCTGAGACATGTTCTGCATCTGCAAGAGACTTAGATTGCACAAATGTTTTAGTATTGAAGATTTCATATTGTTTTATCTTTAAAAGTGTCCACTAAAGCTTTGCATGCATTACATCTTACTTTAAATTTTTGTTACTATGAAGGGATGAGTGTTGATGTGTGCATGCATGTGTGTTTGTGCATGAGTCCATGCATGCATGTGCATGTATGTGTGTTTGTGTGTGTTGGGTGGTACTTGCCACTACTAAGATGCATTAACTGAAGTATGAACAGACCTGATTCAACTCCTCTATCAGCCAGTGTTGATTTTTCTTTCTTTTTACCACCCTTCTATCAAGGCACACACTTTGTCTCTGGGCAAATAATCATAGTTGGTTGAATTTTAAAATTTCCCTTATTCATGTTTATATTTGTCCGTTCAGACTTAAATGTATCCAGGGGATATTGACAGTGAGTTGAGGCGAACAAGAGACTGGTATAGGGAGAGACCTTTTAATTAAATGAGAACTGTGCAGGACTTACCTATACAAAAGAAACCTCTAGGTTTGGGCGCTTCCTGACCCAACCCAATTGGGGGCAGGCAAATGTAAGTGTATTTCTCAGAGCCAGGATTTCATGTGAGATATATAAAAATATCCTTTTGTTTCTAAGATCAATATGAAGAAAGAAGAACAGCCAGAAAAAAGACTTGAAAACACAGAATATATGTTAAACACATATATGTGCATTGCATAATGCTACAGATGCATAGGAAACAGCTGATAGATTGACATGTGACATACCTATTTTCAGCATCGAATAGCAATACTAATTTTTGTGTGTGGAGCAAGGGATTGAACCCAGAGTTTTATATATGCTAGGCAAGCATTCTACCACCGAGCTATTTCCTCAGTCCTAATTATAAAGTCTTAATATATTTTTCCAAGTTTGTTGATGCATAGAATTATAATGATAGACTTCTTCTGATGGCAAAGCACACTTGTAATCAGGAATAAATTCTCATTCATGCTGTATCCCTTGGAACTCTAGTCACTGGAGCATGATGGATGCTGTGGTACCCTTCTCAGATTTCTGCATCAGTAGAATTCGTTCCCCAGCTGCCCAAGTATCACAGGCTGCTATGGCTCATAGCTGAGCTCCCGGGGAGGACTCACAGTCTATGAGCAGGTCCATGCTCTGAGGAGACATGGTGCTTACAGCGACCGTTGTGACTTTATTATTCACAGTTAGCTTCTCTCCCTACACCAAGCCTTGACCACTTACTTTTACCTGGTATTTCTGAAAGAAACCCTCAGTTAGCCTAGAGCCACAAGTCTGATATGAGTCAAAGATAGTAACGTGTTATTTTTTAACATTTTAGTTAAAATTTTTATATCAGTATTCTTAAGTGAGACGGATCTTGCATTTTATATCCACATCACACTCTGGAATAAAAATTAATCTGTCTTCCCACAATGACTTGAGGAGATATTTTCCCCTTATGGTCTGGAAATATTTAAATCACACTGGAATCATCTGTTCTTTAAAGACGAATCCCATCTGGTCTTTGTTCCTTTTTCCAGGAATCAGTCTTAATCATCACGCAGATGCCTTTGGTGATTGGCAATTTCAGTAATTTATATTTTGTTAGGAAATTGTTCATTTCCTCTGTGTGTTCAAATTTGCAGCCGTTGAACTGGAAGCCTTCATACCTCGCAAGTGTGTGGAACTCTTCTGAATCTCTGAGCCTGTTTATTTTGAATCCTGTTTATTTTTTTTTAAGTGCCTTACTTGTGCGCATTCTCTCTTTAATTGGGTTCATGGGGAGTTTATCTGCTTTATTGGTCTCAGAAAAGAAAAATGGTCTCTAAATTAATTTTTCCTCTCTGCTTTGTTTTGGCTTTTTTATTTTTAAGCTACTAATTTTCATTTTTTATTGCCATTAATTCTTCCTAGTTTGTTTAAAGCCGCGAGTGTAGCTCATTTTGTTCTACTCCAGGATGTTCTCTGGGATGCGATGTTACCTTTTTCAGTCTTTCTGATTTATATAATAAATTTCTAAATGTTAAAACTTACATTATACTTCTTCTTCTTCTTTTTTTTTCTATGTATGGTTAAAGTCGACAAACTGGGAAAAACTATATTCTTCCTTCCAGCTTCAGTGTGTTGAACTTTTCCTTTTGGCTAAATGCATGATTGGCTTTGTGTATGTGTCACGAATGTTCTTTACTAGAAGGGACTTCAGAGTCTCCACGTATCCACTGAGTGAAGTTAGTACTGATTTGTCTGCTGGATGGAATCAATACTGGAAGCACTCTGTTTCAGCCTCTTTCTGATCTCAGCTGGCTTTAAATTTGAGATCCTTTTGCTCTGGCTCCCTTTGAAGCTCAGACACTGGGATTCCAGGCCTGGAAGTTCTCCTTCCACTTCTGGTACATTTTGCTTTATAATTTTCACTGTCATGTTGGTTTGACTTTCCCTGGAGTTTTGGGACTGAAGTTCACATCCCTTCCTCTTAGCACTCTTGTTCTTAGAGAGGACTTGTCACTGACTGCAAGAGTTCAAGGCAGCCCGTCAAAAACCACAATCAAACAAACACAATGGGCTGATGTTTTTTTCTCCATTAATAGTCACAGACAGCCAAACTAGTTAAAAGACAAAACCAAATTACAGACAACTTAGAATAAACCAACAAAAATAGATTTACAAAGAAAGAAAGATAAGTCAGGCCTGGGGGTGTGCATCTATAATCCTAGTACCAAGGACACTAACAAGACTAACCTGGGCTACATACCAAGACTTTATCTTCAACTAATAAAGATCCAGCTAACCACAACAATAGTGAAAGGATAGATAAAACATCAAACAAAGCCGGGCATGGTGGCACACGCCTTTAATCCCAGCACTCGGGAGGCATAAACAGGCAGATTTCTCAGTTCAAGGCCAGCCTGGTCTACAAAGTGAATTCCAGGACAGCCAGGGCTATACAGAGAAACCCTGTCTCGAAAAACAAAAAACAAAAACAAAAAACAAACAAACAAAAAAATCAAACAAATGAGCAGGAAAAAGCAAGAGTGATGTTAATATCACTCTTGGTTTAAAGTTTAAAGTCTTGCTGAAGAATAAACAAGAACCTTACACGATGATAAAAACCTCAAATTCAGTTGCTGCACTTGGAATGTTGAAATCACCTAGACCAAGGATAAACACGAGAAAAGAGAGAGTATCCTGAATACAGATGGACAGGAAAGAAGGAGACATGGTTGGCCCTCCTGCCCCAGCCCTGCTAGCTCCGGCTCTGGCTGTAGGGATTACCTTCCTTCTCCTTTCAGGTTAATAATTTATTTCTTGCTCAGGGATTCCAACTGCGCGTTATGTTTGCTAAGTTAATCCTCTACCTTCTTACTACTTTCTTATGGTTTCAAATGCCCGTGCTTGCAGCCTGCTCCTTCCACTTTTTGGAGACGTGGGGGTCAAGCCCAGCCCAGGGTAGACAAATGCTCTTCCAGTGATCCGTAACCCAGGATTTGTTTTACCAGTGTCTTCCATCATCTTTTAGCCCATTCTATGGCCTTTATAATGGCCATCCTTTTAAATTCATATCCTATGTTGTTTCTTTCTGTGTAACCCCAACTGACATGGAAGTTGTCATCCTCCTGCCTCGGCCTTCCAAGTGCTGGGATTTTGTGGCCAACTTTTCACTTTTCTCTTGGAACAGCTTCTTCACTGGAAGCATTATATCTTGTCCTGACTAAGACTCCCTTCTCTGACTCCCAAGCCCAGAATTGAAGTTCTGTGGGGAGCTTCTTGATGGCATATCCCAACTCGGGATGGCGTGGCACATTTCAGATGGCAACAGTCCCCCACCTGGATTGGCAAAGCAGTAGCCAGAAGGTAGGCATATGAAGTACCAAGGAAGCCTCCAGGATTTCAAAGTTTTCCTACTTCTGACTTCAGGAATAGGTAGCTTGCTGGGTATGGCGGTACATTCTTGTAAGCCTAGGACTTGTGAGGCATGCGCAAAAGCAAGAGTGTCAGAAGCAGGCTAGCTAAGGCTGCATGAAAGACACAACTCAAAACACCAAAATAAACACATGAATCAACAAATGAATAATGATTTAAGTAAATAAGAAACAGCTCAGATAAAATAATTCTAATATATATATTATATGCATGTGTGAAATATCCTACTGAAATCCATTATTTTTGTACAACCAACTAATGCTCATAAAAATGAGAGAGTAATTCTAGAATATCATTTAAAATCTATGTAATAAGAACAGTGTTGACAGTGTAATTACCAATAAAAAAGGAAGAGAGAAGGGGGACTTGGTAAATTTATGTTGTGATTCCTTGTATCAGAGAGAAGAATTACTTGAGGATGGGAACACTTACCTTTCCCCTATGTGTGCCGGTCCCTGAGCAATGATCGTTCTAGTTGTCATTGACCTGTCTTGGAAGTGTAAACCAAATGATGGCTCTTGACAAGGCCCAGAAAATCTTACATCATTCTACTTGGTGTGCTTCCAGAACCAAGGACAGACTGACAATGACGCCTTGCTCTGAGTTTAACTGCATCAAAGGCATTACTTTTATTAGAGTAAAATAAAGAATATAGGCCACACATAGTGGCACATATTTAGTCACAGAATTTGGGAGGCAGAGGCAGGAGGATTTCTGTGAGTTTGAGGCCAGCCTGGTCTACTATGTAAACTCTAAGCAGTGTAGGACTTCATAGTGAGACCATGTTTCAAAACAAAACAACAAAGGAATATTTTCTGTTTCATTCCCTACCTGTCCTTTTCTGTTTAATCCTATGACATTTTTTGTCATCCCACTTCTATAAGAAGTATCCTGAAATAATTCCTAATCATTTGTTTATTCTTTTGAACTGTCAGTGACCTCAGAGGAGGTTCATCAGAAAGCACACTGTGGTTCGTCATTGTATTAGTAAGGGTTCTCTAGAGTCACAGAACTTATGGGTAGTCTCTATATAGTAAGGGAATTTGTTGATGACTTGCAGTCTGTAGTCCAACTCCCAACAATGGTCAGCAGCAGCAGCAGCAGCAGCAGCTGTGAATGGAAGTCCAAGGATCAAGAGTTGCTCAGTCCCTCTAGGCAAGCAGGCTAAGAAGAGAGAGAGAGTAAATCCTCCTTATTCCAATGTCCTTATATAGGTCTCCAGCAGATGATATGGCCTAGATTAAAGGTGTGTGTCACCACAACTTTAATCCCAGATCACCTTGAACTCAGAGATCTCCCTGTCTTAATCTGGAATTCATAGCCACTATGCCTCAAGATCTCCATGCCCAGATCCAGGTCAGAAACTTGTGTCTCCCAGCCTCCAGATTAGGATCACTTGTGAGCCTTCCAGTACTGGATTGTAGTTCATTCCAGATATAGTCAAGTTGACAACCAAGAATAGCCACTAAAATCATGATGTTTTTAGAACTCAGCTCCTTTAACTGGACGTCCTCATTTTGAGTAGTTTCCTTAGCCCTTAATTGGCTTATTAGCTTTAATCACTAATCATTATGTTCAAACACTAAAAATAATGGCTTATTTACTGATCATCATAGACGTCTCCTTAAGAAGTTATCTTACTTAGGACACAACTTATATTAGCTAGAAACATATGCATATATACACTTACATAGATATTGCAGTTGGCATTCTTAACCCAAAACAACAGCATCTACAATATGTATTTGAATTTCAACTGTAGACAGATAATTTTTAGTATGAAAACTGCTTATGCTGTAATGATAACAATGCTTGTTTACATAAAATTTAAAATAAACTAAAAATATTTTAGTATTTTTAGATAAAGAAATGTGAATGAACATATCAATATCATGTAGGTTTGTTGGAACCATCTGCTGAGGGGAGAAGAAAGGGAAGACTGGCAGCTCATCCAACTTGTTTTGAGGTAAAATCCTGGATGCCATTCTTTATGGTAGAGACTCAAAATTCTGTGAGCTATAAACTGCACGAGGCTATAAAACACTCTCCCCGCTCACTGACACATCCCTACCATTTGTTACAGGGTTTGACACAAGCTGTTTGCAGTGATACTTTCTAAATTGGATGAGCCATTTATTTTTCTGAATCCTAGACACTGGGTGACACTGCAGATGCGAGGAATAATGTATTTGTGACTAAACGGGAAGGTTTAAATTTCATAGGAACACCTATCCATCGCTTTTATCTTTTGTCGTTTTTATTGGCATTTTCGTCATAAGGAGAATTTTCCAGCCAAGAGTATCAAATCTCCCACCTGTTAGTCAGACTTTGCTCATATATTTGTTTTTCCCTGTAAATGATTACCTTCCAGGGAGATTCTGTCTGAGATAGGTTATGTTCTGATGATATTCCTAATTGTGTGCATGGTTGTGGGCAACATTCAAGTCACAGATTCTTAGAATTAACACTTAGCTATTTACTCCTTATACACGTTGCAAGAACACTATTTGTGGAGCTATAGCTTAGAGGAACTCTTCTACATACTAGAAGCTTTATCTTTGGGACAAGTATAAGAACCAGGGATCTTTTTAAAAGTCTCAGGACCTTTGCAATCTAATGAAAATGGAAGGTATGGCAAACAGTAACCATAAGATAAGAAAGTATGCATCCACTTTGGTAAATTGGCGGTCCCACCCTTATTAGGGTTATAGGATGCATCTGATGGTTCTTCCTCCTTCTTCTGTGATACAATACTAATGTTACACATGGCACCTTAGCCAATAGAATAATTCTCCAGGTTTTATTAAGCTTGTTAGTGAGATCCAAGTGAAAATAACATGTGAGTTTCAAGACTATATTGAAAAGGAAGCTTCTTTCCCTACCTCCACGTTGTTCCTGGTATATAGACATTGCAGGAGCCTGTCTTGTACCATGTGATGGAAACGTCATGACAGGGTGGTGGAATTTGATAAGAGCCTGGGACCTGCCCACACAAAGCCACCATAGCAGCCCAGGAATACTTATTCCCAGACAATTATTTGAAAAGAAAGCTATGTTTGTGGTTGGGGCACATTAATTTGATTCTCTGATATATCTGCTGCAGAACAAGAAACAATACTACTCACTGGGAAAATAATAACAAGGTTCTGCTTAAAAGTTATCTTTATTTTAAAGCTTGAAATGTTGTGTTATGGGCCACTCTTCCCCCATAGAATCTCAAACATTATAAAAATGGATCGTTAACTTAGTGCATACCTCTGAGAATCTAATAACTAATAACACTCTTTTCCTTTTGTAGAGAGGGCATATTTCTCCAAGGAAATGAGAAATTGATAGCATATGGATTTTTGAGTCACTAATACTGATCTTTGTATTGTGGACCTGTGATGTAGTAGCTGCCTAATGTCAACTAGAGTGCTTGTTTGTTTGTCTTTTCTCTACTTTTGCCTTCCTCGCCTATAAGCCCCCAATTTCTGGCCTTTTTTGTGAGGTTTAAATGAGATGATATCTAAAACTCTAAACCCAAGAGGCAGCTTTAGCGACAATACTCTCCTTTCTCCCTCACCCAGAGACCAAGGTGAGGCAGGCTTGCCATGCACCCATGCAGCTGTGGTCAGCTGTCACATAGCGAGACACACATCAGCTAATAGCCTGCCTTTAGCTACTAATCCGAGTGAAGATTACTTTAGAAGATCCAACAGAGGCATGAGTGTACAGGTATTTTCACTCTAAGTTGTGTGTGCACACAACTTAGTGTCCTCTGCATCAGAAGTCCCAAGGAGGCCAGTGTGGAGACACCACCAGCATCACACACCACCAGCATCACTGTCACCATTAAAAAGAGGTGAGTGCTGCACATCTCCTAGGGCAGTGGTGCTCAACCTTCCTGATGCTCTGACCCTTTCATACAGTTCCTCAGGTAGTGCGAACCCCCAACCATAATATTATTTTTGTTCTACTTTACTACTATAATTTTGATACGGTCATAAATCATAATGTAAAAAAATCTATGTTAAATTGAAATGTAAATATAGATTTCTCAGAGGACCCCTGTGCAAAGGTCGTTTGACTCCATCAGGGTCAGGACCTATAGGTTGGGAACCTTCTTCCATAGGGGTTAGAAATGAGCCTTCCTATCAGTCATTCTTATAAATCTTCAAGAGTACTGCAACTCTGTGGAATCTTTTGTTTTATTTCTTTATTTTGAATATCTAGGTTACTCTTAGCCTTGAAATCTATCTGTAGCTGAACACGACATTGAACTCCCAACCTGCCCCTTTTGACTTCCCCAGTACTAGAATCATATCACTGGATCTGTTAGTTGATCAAAATAAATTAAGTTAGTATACAAAGTAACAGATACACACACACACACACACACACACACACACACACACACATACACACACACACACATATACATATATATAAAACAAATTAAGTAACATGTATATATATATATATATATATATATATATATATATATATATATATACACATTCTTTGTATTTATTCATCAGATGTGTTAGACCACAGTATGGAGGCTGAATGAAACAAGTCTGTGGATAGGAGCTTGCTGTTTTATCTCTACATATGGCTTGCCCTCTCTGCAACAGCGGCTGACTCTTAGAAATATGTTAACCTAAGCTATGTTTAACATCAGCAGATTCATTTATCCACATGGAGCTGTGTGCTTAGATTGGTATGTACTCCCAATCAGATGCTAAAGTTTTAATTTAAAAATCCACGTTAAGGCCAGATTGGCAGGCCCATTACCCTTCCACAGTGCATAGCCTGCCTGTGTCCCAGGAGGTCTGCTGTAACCAGAAACACAGGGGAGATTCCCACTTAAATACACATGCCATCTGGGTCACCCGAAGAGGCCAGTGACTTGGGACCTATCTCCCCCACACTCAGCTTCATCTTCCTTCAGGTCTGCTCCTCCACCTGGGCCATATTGGCGAGCTGCTCTGGAGGTTTGCCATAAACAGAGATACAGGAGGTATGCAATAACCAGGAACAGTCCCTCTGGTCTGTACCTCCTTCTGTAACTGGGGCAGATCCTGCCCCTGTAAACCAAACCCTGCCTGTCTCCCAGGAGGTTCGCCCTAACCAGGAACATAGGAGGTCTGCCTTAACCAGGGACAGAGGAAGCTTGCTCTAATGAGGAACTCAGGAGCTCCCCACGCCCCCAACCAGAGGTAGCATTGCCTGTCTCACAGGAGGCTGGCTCTAACCCATGTCACATAGCTATACCTGACTCCAAGGAGGCTAGCTCTAGTCAGAGACATCCAGGCCAGTTAACACGAGAGATATCGAGAAGGCAAGAGGCAAGCATAAGAACAAAAGCAACAATCCAGTTCTTCCATCACAGCAAGCCCTGGATATCTTAACAGACCAGAAAAGCAAGATTCTGACCTAAAATCCCATCTCATGAAGATGATAGAGGACCTTAAGGAGGACATAAATAACTCCTTTAAATAAACACAGGCAAATAGGTAGAAGCCCTTAAAGAGGAAACAAATAAATCCCTTAAAGAAGGACAGGAAGATAAAATCATGGAAATGAAGTAATTGAAAAGAGCAGTCCAAGACCAGAAAATGGAAAAAACAACAACAACAACAAAAAACCACAAATAGAGGCAACTCTGGAGATGGGCAACTTAGGAAAGAGATCATGCGTTACAGATACAAGCATCACCAACAGAATACAAGAATACAAGAGAGAATCTCAGGCATAAAAGATACCATAGAAGATATCGACACATTGGTCAAAGAGAATACAAAGTGTAAAAAGCTCCTAACCCAAATCATACAGGAAATTTAGGACACAACGTAAAGATCAAATATAAGAATAATAGGAATAGAAGAGAGTGAAGATTGACAGTTCAAATGGCCAGAAAACATATTCAACAAAATTTAGAAGCAAACTTCCATAATCTAAAGAAAGAGGTGGCCATAAATATACAAGAAGCCTACAAAACATCACATTGATTGGACCAGAAAAAAATCCTCCCATCAAAACATTAAATGAACAGATCAAAGAAAGAATATTAAAAGATATAATGGAAAAAGGCTAAGTAACATATAAAGGCAGACTTATTAGAATTATACTAGACTTCTCAACAGAAATTCTAAGAGCCAGAAGATCCTGGACAGATGTCATCCAGACCCTAAGAAAACACAAATGCCAGCCTAGGCTACTTTATCCAGCAAAACTCTCAGTCATCATAGATGGAGAAACCAAAATATTCCATGACAAAACCAAATTTAAAAATTATCTTTCTACTAATCCAGCCCTACAAAAGATACTGGAAAGAAAATTCCAACACAAGGAGGAATGTAACTATACCCAAGAAAGCACAAGAAAATTAAACATCTCACAACAAACCCAAAAGAAGGGGATCACACACACACACACACACACACACACACACACACACACAATATCACCTCCAACAACAAAAATAACAGGAACTAACAATCATCTGTCTTTACTATTTCTCAACATCAATGGACTCAAATCCCCAATAAAAAGACACAGACTAACAGACTGGATACATAATCAGGACTAGCATTTTGCTGTACAAAGAAACACACCTCAGTGACCAAGACAGATACTACCTAATTCATTTTATGAAGCTACAGTTACTCTGATACCTAAACCACACAAAGACCCAACAAAGAAAGAGAACTTCAGGCCAATTTCACTTATGAATACTGATACAAAAATGTAAAATTTTCACAAACTAAATCCAAAAACACATAAGAACCATCATTCACCACGATCCAGCAGTCTTCATCCCAGCGATGCAGGGATGGTTCAGTATTACAAAAATCCATCAATTTAATACACCAGATAAATAAACTCAAGGGAAAAAGTCACATGGTCATCTCATTAAATGCTGAAAAAAACCTTTGACAAAATCCAACAGCTCTTCATGTTAAAAGTCTTGGAGAGATGAGGAATTCATGGCACATACCTAAATATAATAAAAAGCAATATATAGGAAACCAACAGCCAGCATCAAATTAAATGAAGAGAAAGTAGAAGCAGTCCCCCTAAAACCAGGGACAAGACAAGGCTGCCCACTCTCTTCTTTTTTACTCAATATAGTATTTGAAGTTCTAGCTAGAGCAATTAGACAACAAAAGAAGATCAAGGACATACAAATTGGAAAGGAAGAAGTCAAAGTATCACTATTTGCAGATGATATGATAGTATGTGTAAGTGACTCCCAACATTCCACCAGAGAACTCCTACAGCTGATAAACAACATGAGCAAAATGGTGGGATATAAAAATTAACTCAAACAAATCAGTAGGCTTCCTTTACACAAATGATAAACAGGCTGAGAAAGAAATTAGGGAAATACCACTCTTCACAATTGTCACAAATAGTATAAAAATATCTTGGTATAACTCTTCCTAAGGAAGTAAAAGATCTGTATGACAAGAACATCAAATCCTGGAAGAATGAAATTGAAGAAGACCTCAGAAGATGGAAAGATCTCCCGTGTTCCTGAAGGTAGGATTAACATAATGAAAATGGCCATCTTGACAAAAGCAATCTACTGGTTCAATGCAATTCCCATCAAAATTCCAACACAATTCTTCCCAGACATGGAAAAAGCAATTCCCAACTTCATATGGAAAAACCAAAAATCCAGAATTGCCAAAACAATTCTCAACAATAAAAGCTCTTCTGGAGGAATGATCATCCCTGACCTCAAGCTGTATTACAAAGCAATGGTAATAAAAACCAAATGGTATGAGTACAGAGACAGACAGGTCAATCAATGGAATAGAGTCAAAGACCCAGAAATAAACTCACACACCAATGGACACTTAATCTTTCATAAAGAAGCCAAAAACATACAGTAGAAGAAAAGAAAGCACCTTCAATAAATGGTGTTGGTCTAATTGGTGGTTTGCATGTAGAAGAATGAAAATAGACCCATATTTATCACCTTGCACAAAGCTTAAGTCCAAGTGGATCAAGAACCTCAACATAAAACCAGAGACACTGAATCTAATAGAAGAAAAGGTGGGAAAGAATTTCAAACTCATTGACACTGGGGGAAATTTCCTGAATAGAATACCAATGGCTCAGGCTCTAAAATCAACAATAGATAAATGGGACCTCATGAAACTGAAAAGCTTCTGTAAAGCAAAGGACACTTTCAGTAGGACAAAACGACAGCCTACAGTTTGGGAAAAAAAACTCCACTAACCCTACATCTGATAGAGGGCTAATATTCGAAATATATAAAGAACTCAAGAAGTTAACTTCCAAAAACAAAACAAAACAAAACAAAACAAAAAACAACAACAACAAAAAACCAAATAACCCAATTTAAAAATGAGGTGTGGAGCTAAACAGACAATTCACAAAGAGGAATCTTGAATGGCTGAGAAGCACTTAAAGACATGCTCAACATTCTTGGTCACCAGGGAAATGCAAGTCAAAACGACCCTGAGATTCTATCTTACACCAATCAGAATGGCTAAGATTAAAAACTCAAGTGACAGCATATGCTAGCAAGGATGCGGAGAAAGAGGAATTGCAAACTGGTACAACCACTCTGGAAATCAATCTGGTGGTTTCTCAGAAAATTGGAAATGATTCTACCTGAAGACCCAGCTATACCACTCCTGGGCACATACCCAAAAGATGCCCCATGATACCACAAGGACACATGCTCCACTATATTCATAAGCAGCCTTATTTCAAATAGCCAGAGCTGGAAACAACCCAGATGTCCCCCACCCGAAGAATGAATACAGAAAATGTGGTTCATTTACACAGTGAAATACTATTCAGCAACTAAAAATGAAGGCATCATGAATTTTTCAGGCAAATGGATGGAACTAGAAAATATGATCCTGAGTGAGGTAACCCAGACCCAAAAGGATATGCATGGTATGTACTCAATTGTAAGTAGATATTAGCCAAAAACTAGAGAACAGCTAGGATAAGACCTACAGACTATAAGGAGTTTAACAGGCAGGAAGGCCTAAATGAGGATGCTTCAATCCCACTTAGAAGGGGGGACAAAATAATCATGAGCCTCAGAGGGAGGGAGTACCTAAGTGGAAGAGGGGAGGGGGTGGGGAAAAGGGGAACAGGATCAGATATGGTGGGGGAACAGGAAAGAAGCCCAGAGGGCCAGGAGAATGAATGGAAATACGCAACCCCTGTAGGTGGGAGGTGGGGGGACCCTCTAGAAAGTCCCAGAGACCTGGGAGGTAAGAGTCTTTTAGGACTCAATGGGGGTGACCTTAGCCAAAATGCCCAAGAGTGGGGAGAGGGAACTCAGAGTCCACCTCCAGTAGATAGACAGGGCCTCAAGTGGAGGGACAAGGTTACTAACCCACAGTCAAAATTTCTGATCCAGAATTATTCCCATCTAACAGAACTGCATGGACAAAAATGGAGAAGAGACTGAAGGAAAGGTGGCCCAGGGACAGGCCCACCTTTGGATCCATCTCATGGGGGTGGGGGCACCAAGGCTTGACACTATTACTTATGTTATGATGTGTTTACAGACAGGAGCCTAGCATGGCTGTCCTCTTGAGAGGCCCTACCAACAACTGACTGCAGATATGGAACCATTGGATTGAAGTAGGGACCCCTATGGAGTGGGGGGAAGGGGAGCAGCTGGGAAGGATTGAAGAAGCTGAAGGGGAGGGTGACCCCATAGGAAGACCAGCAGTCTCAACTAGCCTGGACCCCAGGGAGCTCCCAAGCACAGCCCCAGGCTGGTTAGAGGCCCCTCTGTTTATAGCAGAGGACTTCCTGGTCTGGCTTCAGTGGGAGAAGATGTGCCTAATTCTGAGAGACTTGAGGCCCTAGGGAAGGGGGATTCCTGGAAGGGGACGCACCCTCTCAGAGGCAAGGGGGGCAGAATGAGATGAGGAAATGTGTGTGGTGGTGGGGACTTAAGAGGGGGCAACAGCTGGAATCTAAAGAAATAAATTTTTTTTTAAAAAAATCAAGTTAAAATATACAAAATATATTTCAAATTAAAAGATACCTGGAGTTAATTCTATGAGTCATTTTCCATTGTTATGGGCAAGATAATGATGTGATAAAGAGTTTTAAATTCATTTGATATATGAAACCAAGTACTCAAATGCTTGAGTGCATTAAAAAAATCAAAATCAGCAATTCAATGATTTTTTCCCCTCCTTATTAAACAGTCAGGAGTGAGCCTGCTAAGATGGCTCTGTGTTGTCGTAGCTTGCTCCGCTGGTGACGTCTAAATGAATTAGTGAGTCACGAGTCATGGAAATCTCTAGGCAGCTTTCATCTCCTGTCAGGAGGAGGAGCTGAGTCAAACATTACTAATTTGTTGTTGTTGTTGTTGTTGTTGTTTTAGGTTATCTTAGAATCTTGTGCTCTTAGCTGCATATTTGCAGGCTTGCTTCTTAATCTTTAAATTACACTCTTAATATATTCACTTACTCTAAATTCTTTGATGACCCAAAGTACTCCAAAAGGAAAGCTAAAATATCCACTCTTGTCTGAGACATCTGTCCTCTCGATTTTAGCAAGTTAGATATGATAGGTTGTGATGTTAATGGCTTATTAATTCCGTATAGAATTCAAGTGCACATTGAATGTACCCGCCTTTTGGTGGTTTGCTGCTTCTCGGAGGTCAGCCCCGTGACATGCCAGCTCTCTTCTGAGCCTTCCCGGTCTTTTGGTGGTTTGCTGCTTCTCGGAGGTCAGCCCCGTGACATGCCAGCTCTCTTCTGAGCCTTCCCCGGTTGTTTTCTGAGTCTATCCCTTTACCATCAAATCCAACCAGATTCCAGCTGGGCCCGAGTTTTCATTTTTGATAAAGTTCAGCAAGTCCCAGATTTTCATCTGGAGATTATTCATTTCCAGCGGGTGCAATACAAAATACGTCTGTGTCACAACACGAGTCTGTCAAGACCAAGCGTGGGCGGAATGCGATTTTCTTCTGTTTTATGTAAAAGTCTCTGAAATTTCCCATGACTAAGAAATTTATGTTAGTGCAGGATCCAGGAGTGAGGGCAGCCTTTTCTGTCTGGCAAGAACCCTTCAGCTTCTGGAAACGTGTGTTACTACTGTTCCATTTGGCTTGTTTTTTAAACTGACAGATTAAGCCTCACTGAACAGCTCTTCTGAGAAAAAGAGAGGAAGGAACACGTAGCCAGCAGCATCCTGTACCTGTATCCTTAAAGGCTGTGATATTGAGGGAACACTCACTTGCATAAAATCCTTTGATGGCTCGAAAGCTAAAATATCCACTCTCATTTAAGACATCTGTCCTCTAAATTTTTGCAAGTTAGATACAATAAGCTGTGATGTTAATGGCCTTAATAATTCCATATAAAATTCAAGTGCACCTAGACCAATAGACACATGGAAATGTAACGTTTCAGACACTTAAGGTTTCTGGAAAGTATCATTGCCTGGGATGTAGAAACCAGTTCCTGACTTTTCTCATGATTTATGGATAATGTCTGTAAAGGTTTTGGGGTCAATGTTTTTTGTTTTTGTTTTTTTTTCCTCTCCAGAGTACTCGTTCATAACCAGCATTTCTTAGGTACCCCTCCTCTATTCAGTTCTCTCCCCAGAGATAAATATTGTTCTGTTTTTTAAGTATAATATTACAGAGAGCCCCTCAAACATATGTGCTATTTTGCATATTTAATACATATGAAATTTATTATAACCATGTGTCCTCTTGAGAGAATTTACAACCGTAACACTATAATCATTTCTTGCCTCAAGGTACAGAAACTTGATGGAGATGTACATGTGCTTTGTGAGGATTCTCATTATACACACCTCTATAGCCAGCAAGTTCTTGGTCAGCTAAACATTCACGTGTAGAGATGCATATGGCCATTGCTTGAACAATGTCCCAACTAAAAACAAAAAACAAAAACTAAACTATAGTCTTTACTGTGTAACAATGAATAGGGCAAGGCATACTTTGTAATCAAAGGTAAATCTCTAATGCCTTATCATAATTTAGTATTATATTGTTATGGTGAGTATGTGGTGCTAGAGATCAAATCCACCTTGTGCAGGCTAGACAAGTTCCCTTTCAGTGAGCTACACCCCCAAGCCCACCCTTTGTTAAAAGGGAAAATTAACATTATGATGTGATTTGTGTTTTAATATAATTTTCATTCTGCAAAGTAAAATGGAAGGAGTGGGAGTCAATGACAGTGACCATCTCTTGCGTGAGGGGAGATATTGAATTGCTGCCATTAGTTTAACTTTTACCAGGAAAGTCTAACGTTAATTGATTATTTAGAAGTGCAAACAGGATTTAAGTTATACGGGAAAAGGTCAATGTAACATTTTCAGAGCAGCTAATAATACTGTGGCTTGAAGCAAGAGATTAAAACTATCTCAGCAAATGACTAGCTTAAATAACTTCAAGGAGAATAAATAGGCTGGAGAACTAACTCAGTGTCTGTGTAAATACGTACTCAATTCCCTTACGTCTGCAGTGTGTGTGTGTGTGTGTGTGTGTGTGTGTGTGTGTGTGTGTAAGCCAGATGGGCTCTGTCAAGCAAGAAAAGTCCCCATCAGCCGACCAGAATGTCAGGGCTCACTCAGAAGACAAAAATCAATGATCTTAGATTGACAAGAGCTGAAGAACTCATAAAATATGTGCCTGATGTCAAGATACTGAAACTCTAGAAACAGAGGGAACTGATGTAAAGAACTGGATGAAGCAAGACAGCAATGAGGAGGCTGGTAACTTAATCACCAAGGGAGTGCTGATGGTGAAGCAGAAAAGCAGCACAATGCTGAGACCAAAGTCCTCCAGATGAGTTCCAAGGAAAAGTAAGCCACCAGCCAGGAAAGAATACCAGAGGAGGCACAGGTATCCTTTAGAAAAAATGCAGCAGAATTTCAGGACTGTGGCTACCCAGGATGGAAGAGCACTGAGCTAGCTGCTTCCTGGTGGAGGAAAGCCCTTCTTCCTAAGACATTTGAGCTCCACCCTATTGCCTGGCCCATTCCCACATGACTTCAAGTAAAGCCTCCCAGTGAACAAACAGAGTACTCCTGGTTTGATAGATCCCTATAATGAGCTCAGGGGAGAGAAAACTACATCAGCTCCCAGGATAATGTAAAAGAAGGAAAAGCAGGAGAGAGGACAAGGAAGAAGAGGGAGATGAGAGGGAGAAAGAGGAGGAGGAGGAAGAGAAGGAAGAGGAGGAGAAAAATAGTAACAACTTTCTTTTTCTTCATTTCTTTCTGTCTTTTTCTTATCTATAAATGAATTTTTAAAACTTGGAGTACAATGGCATAAATCAAGAACTTGAAGTTGTGTGTCAGTATGAATACCACTCCTCGAATCTGTGGCAGTATGAATTAGATACCTTAATTCCCCCCCACCCCATATATTTCCTGTTTCCTGGAGAATTAACCTCTAGTTAGATTCAGACTAGCTCTGCTGTTGGTTATTTTTGACTGTTTGGTAAGTCTTCATTTCTAGATTATACTTTGGACTAATGATGTGAAAACAGAGTTCTCATTTAGACTATACTGACTTTCTCCAAAGCAGGGCTTCCCATTTCCATGCCTGGAATACAAGTTCTGCTTTCAGAGACAGGCAGGGGAACCTTCAGGGTGGGCAGGTGACCTTTGAGGCTGTGTGTCTTAGTTAGGGTTTTACGGCTGTGAACAGACACCATGACCAAAGCAACTCTTATAAGGGCAACATTTAGCTGGGACTGGCTTACATGTCCACTGATTGATTCCATTATCATCAAGGTGAGAGCATGACAGCATCCAGACAGGCATGGTGCAGACAGAGGGGAGAGTTCCACATCTTCATCTAAAGGCTGCTAGGAGAAGACTGGCTTCTAGACAGCAAAGCCCTTGCCCACAGTGACACACCTACTCCAATAAGGCCACACTTCCTAAAAGTGCCACTCCCAGGGCCAAGCATATTCAAACCATCACACTGTGTGATGGAGCAAAGCAGGTAAGTGTGGTCTCTAATACCAAATCAGTGAGAGTCAAACTCAGACTCTGCCATATATGGCCATTGGAAAGGTTACCAAAACTTATCAATACACTGGAAATATAGCTCAGTGCCTAAAGGTACTTACTGCCAAGCACCCACATGGTAGCTCACAACTTCAGACCTCCACTAGCTTTTGCACACATGTGATGCACAAAACCTCACCAAGAGGCACACACTTAAAAGTAACTAGAATTTACTCGTGTATATGTTTTCTTAAGTGGTGCATAAGTCAACTCAACTCAGCTTTTTAAAGATTAAGAGAAGATTTTTTAAAAGGTCTCCAGATAAGTTTTCTCAAATATCAAATACAGGGGCTAGAGAGATGACTCAGCTAGTGACGTGCTTGCTGTGCAAACATGAGGATCTCAGTTCAGATCCCCAAGATCTGTGCAAAAGCCGGGCATGGCCAGCATGGGGGAGACAGAGATAAGCGGATCCTTGGCGCTTGCTGGGCAGCCAGCCCGGCTCAGAGGTGAGTTCCAGGCTAGTGAGAGATCTTGTCTTAAAAAGTATAATAGAAAGCAATTAAAGAAGACAGCAGACATTGGGTGTCTGCCATCCAGGTGTGCATGTGCACAGCACACAGAGCCGCAGTTACAGGGCTGCTGACCTTAGAGGAGCTGTGTCAGTGTTGGAGGAGACCAGGACGCATGGACTTCCATTGTCACCATACTATTTCTGGATTACTCAAGTACCTTAAACTGAAGCCAGTCTGGTAGTAAATCCACAGCCAGAGACTTCCACCCTGTGTTTGGAAAGATGAAGTGTTTTAGAAGATAAAGTCTCTAAAGCCATCCCCCAAGTCCCCGAAGCACAGAGAACTCTAGTGTGTTCCAAATAATGTTTCTAATTAGATTTATCTATGCCCATGT